>JAQGBA010000775.1:0-24252 GCA_034698125.1 Prionchulus punctatus
TTCGTACGTTCGGCACGTGTGAATTTGTACGTGGGATTTATTTAAGGCGAACGACGAACCGTCCTGGTTCGGTTCCAAATATCTAAACGGTAAAAAAACAAAATTTCAGCTAATTTTGATGAAAATTGGGTTAGTTCGCAAGACAAGCTAATTTTATTGGAAAAACATTGTCGTGAAAACGAAAGACGCGTAAAAATACAAAATTCCGATAAATTGTAAGAAAATCGGACAAATATTCATCGAAAAAGCGTCAGAACAAATTCTCGACGTAAAAATTGTGAAAAATGGCATGAAAAAACATAATATGCGCGAAAGACGTCGAAATTTTGCTATTTCGTTTTAAAAATCATTATCTGGCCATTTTTTATAACAATTACACAAAAAATTGCTTTTTTCGTTTTTACTTACATTTCTTGTTGATCCATCGTCGCGAAATTGGAAACTTATGTTTTTCAGCGATTTTCGTCGAAAATGTTTGTAAAGCCGACTAAAAAAACAAAATTTCCGTCTTGCGGCAAGCAGGTTCGAGCAACGAAACCATGGCTAGCAGCCAACATTCTACGCAAAATAACTAATAACTTGTCAGACTGCCTGAAATCGGGCGCTAATTTCAAAAAATTTTCAAAATTTTTTTGACATCAAACAATCAGCACAGTTTTACAAAAACAACAAGAATCGGTAAGGTATTCGAGTAAGGATTCCCAACTCGCTGATTCAACTATATACGAAGAACTTAGTTTGAGAAAGTGAAATACCGGTATGTATTTTTTCAAATGTTGATTCGCAAGTACACGTTAGTTTGCCAATTTGCTATATGTCTGTGCTTTTTTAAAATTCAGTACGCATTTGGAAGTTTTGTCACAAACGATTGTTAGCGATTTGTGCATGGAAACGTTTTTAATTGTTTTATCGAAGTCTGATGACGAGATGCTTCTTGCATCGACACAATTAACCATTGCAACATGCTCGCTACAAAATTTCATTGAAGTTATCACAATTGAGTAACAACGACAATAAAAAAAAAGTGTGGTGCCGGTGTAGGTGCCACTGTTGAGAGAAATCGAGAGCAGTTTATTCCATGATATTAACCAACCAAAAAACAAAAGTTACAATCGAAAACACACGACTCTGAAACGAATGATCACAAGCTACCCCATAATGTTAGTGTAGCTTAGTTATATAGTTTGAAAAGAGTGAGATTGCAAAACAGGAATAGAAGCGTGATACATGGATTTAGTTAGATTGGAGAAGGATAAGAATGAGAATGCAAGAAACACAGAAGCTATGATTGGTATAAAGGTGACAAGGCAAAATGCATAATCATTACAATAATATTGTAAGCTAAGCAAACAGTAGATGCTCCACAAAAGATAACAAATGGCCTGTTATGTTGTTTCGATAATTACAATACAGGTTTATCGAGAGTGAGCCCGATTTGGTTAATGAACAAGACATACAATTAATTTTACGCGTGATAATGTACAACTTGCGACGACTCACTATTTTCTTTATCCAACGTGCACGTTGACTTTTCCACGAATTCGCTTCGATTACTCAACGAAATTATAAAATACGCGCTCAGGAAACCCAAGAAGCTAACCGGATAGAGAACGTAAAAACAAATATTTTGCATAGTGCAAACTTGAAAACGGTTTGGTTTCGATGAAAATTCGTTCTTAATTTTGTTTTTCAAACTCTTCTCGGCATCGTCATCCGCCGGATGAAAGTACAACTTTTGCAAAAGAGCGATAAAAATGAAACCGAAACAAACGGCTAAATACAAATCCATCGACTTGAAATCGCTAACTTTCGGCATTACGGTGATGTAAGAAAAATACAAAAACAACTTGGCCATAATAACGCCGACTATATCCCCGATCGAACTATGCATGGATATGGACACGAACCACGCGACCACTACGATGAGACCAGCCGGTACGAACAATTGCATAAAGTAAAAGCTGTACTCCCTTTGGAACGTAAAACATACGACCAGCTGCGTGAAATTGAAATTGTTATCGCCTGAGACGAGGAAAAGTTTCTATCAGTGAAATACAAAACAAAAAGGTACACTGAAATTTTTACTGTCGTTTGCTTCGAATTTATTCTGCGTTACGTTCACTGGTATGAATTCGGGCAAAATAAATCTTTGCGACGTTATCCTCAGCCAATCGAAGTCAACGGGCATCATAGAATCTGAGGTAAATCAACTATAGTTCAACTACAGTTTCAAAATTGGTCACGCTTACAAGTCTCTAAGACCAATTGACACATCTGATAATCGAACGGATATCGACGTAAATTCATCGTACACCTGGCCGTTAACGCCAACCTAGAGTGGCTCGATATACTACTTATCGTAGATCGATAGTGAGCAAAAGACGACAAATATTTAACCTCATGCTAAACTTTACGTCCCCTTTCCCATTGAGAGACAGTCCGTTCTTGAGATTAACGGAGTCGTCGTCTTGCGTCGGACCGAAAGACTCGACGACATTCGGCATATATATATCCGGCCGCCAGATCAGGCCCAAATATTTTTTATGAAAGGGAACATTTCGCAAGCTATGATAGGTTACATTATCCAATACCAGCCGATCGTCGTTCCACTTTTGTATCAAGTAGAGATCTATCTTGTACGTCTATAAAACATATCCTATTAGACTATTAGCGAGCTATTTTACGCAACTTCAACCTGACCATAGTGACTTCGGTTAATTCTCGGATATTGATAATGACCATCGATATGTTTATTTTCACTGGCACTTAAAAATATAAACAACATAATGCAATACATATAATACGAAGAAAATAACAAAAATAAAGTACGCGTATTTCGCGGATACAAACTCGGATTGTATCGTTCGGGACTGTCCAAGAGAAGATTCAATTCGTTGATAAACCTTAAAATAGAAATGCAAACTTGCTTGTATTAGATCATTCGAATCACCGATGTACCTGTTTTCCAAATCGTAATCGTTACATAATAAGATTTGGACGAGACCAAAAATGAAAAAAGAGCCAATGCAAAATTGAGTCATTTTATTCAAATTAATAGAAACATTTGAAAATTTTCCATTTTGGCACCAGCATTGTGGACCATATCATTAAAATAATTGTTCGATCGACTCGACTCTCTATCTACTTCTTCGGTATTAAATTTCTCAAACCTCAAAATATTTGAATTAATTAGTAATCAAAATGAGTGCGATTGATTATTTGCATTTTAATCAAATGAAACAAATTCTACAATTTCAATAAAATGTCAAATGAAAGTTCGACGTTCGATCGCCGGACGCGAAAGAATGAATAGAATAGAATAATAAATAGAATGAAAAATATGAAATTTAATACTCAAAAATTAAAGAAAAAAAATTAAATGCTATTTGTGTCATTTTTTTATTATAATTTTAGAGCTTGGTAAAACAGAATATAAAACAAGATTTTTACGTGAAAATTACATTTCGGATTGTATTGTCGGAAGACTTAATGTACCTATGGATCAATAATTTATTTGGCTCTGTAAGTTCGATGAACTTTAAAAAAATTGAAAAATTGATAAATTTTAAAAGAATTTTTAGAACTAATTTTCGATAATGGTACGCTTAAAAACTCATTTAAATCGATAGCCAACCACATTTTTTGTTTTTCAGACGCAACATTTCGCCCAAAAGGATATCGACGGTAAAAAACGAGCAGAAAACGTGCAGAAATTTTCATTTTTCGACTGGAATTTTGTTTTTAACAGAATTTCGCGAGGCTTTCTACTTGTACGCGAGGAAGGGAACGTTGGAGAGTCCAGGCCATTTACGTTACATAATGAGATGTTTGGGCAATAGTCCGACGGTGGAAGAAACGGAAAAATACTTCAAAGAGAAAAGTAGACGGCAGAAAATTTGTTTTTCTCGATGATTTCCGTGTATTTACTCGAAACTTGTCTCGCCAAGGCGGAAAAATTGATTTCGCCGCGTTTTTGGACGTGTTGCATCAACATTCCAAGAAAGATCCGCCGGTCAAAGAAGTTTTGGCGGCGTTCCGAGCTCACGACCGACACAAGGGCGGCGTCATTTCGGCCAAGGAACTTCGATCCATCATGATGGGCGTCGGCGAGCGGTTGACATCGCGCGAGAGTTAGTTATATAGTTGCCTAGCCATTGGACTATAGTTGCATTGCCAGTGGACTATAGTTGCCCGACCAATGGACTGCAGTAGCATAGACAGTGGACTATAGTTGCCTAGCTAGTGGACTATAGCTGTCTAGCCAGTGGACTATAGTTGCCGAGACAGTGGCCTGTAGTTGCCTAGCCAGTAAACTTTAGTTGCTTAGCCAATTGACTAGAGTTGCCTAGACAGTGAACTATAATTGCAGATATTAGTAGTCTGTGGTTTATAGACACTTATCTACTTGAATTTTTTTAATTTATTTTCCAGTCGATATGGTCTTCAAAGAAGCTAACGTGGCACCGAGAAGTTTGGTCCGTTACGAAGATTTCGTGAAATTAGTTTCCAGTCCGTTGCCCGATTATTACCATTGAAAACAAAATTCGTGCCTAGCCGAGAATCATTCCGTACCATTTTCATTTACTTATTCGCCTGGTTGTGGTGCAATAATTTTTTTGGTGTCTTTCATACTCGTATTCGTCGGATTAATGGTTCTATTTTTTATTTATTCGTGTCATAAAACGTTACCATGGTTTTTTTACAGTTAAAACTCATTTTTCGCTCGTTTGTACATTGAAAAAACAAAATTTCAGTCGTCTCCCTTCGCCGTTTCGATTAATTGTTTCAAATTCCAACTTTTGTTGTCAACCATTTTCGTCCCGTTGTGAATGACCAACACTCGCATGCGACGATTAAACGTCAATCCCGAAAGCAATTTCGGCGTCAACATGAAATACTGAGCGCACGAAAGTTGTTTGGCGCAATCGGTTTCACGATCGCCGCTCAACAAATTGACCATCATTTCGAATACTTTTCGTTCGTTGAGCGGATCCATTCCTAAAAAGTGACTAGCGATTAAATGCAACTACAGTCCACTGCCTAGGCAACTATAATCCACTGACTAAGCAACTATAGTCAATTGAGTAGGTAATTGTAGTCCACTGTATAGTCCACTGGACAACAACTATAGTCAACTATAGTCCACTGGCTCGGCAAGTATAGTTCACTAGCTTGGCAACTATAGTTCTCTTACCTTGATTAATTTCATCGACGCATCGGAACGGCATGTGCGATAATTCCTGCAGGGCCAGCATGTACAGTATGGTCGAGACGGATCGCTCGCCGCCCGATTGCCGCTGATGGGTCAACTCTTTCAACGGTTCGTCGTCGCGAAATTTTACCTTGATCCGAATGCCGTACGCCGCGAAATTGTTCTTGAAAAACAAAAAACGCGTTGTCCGTAAGTGTCATTTCGAGTGCAATTTCTTGAAAACCTCACTTCGTCGCCGCCGCCCTTGTCCAAATCCACTTCGCCGGCGCATTTCAAAATTCGCAAAAATCTCGAGAAATTCCTACTGATCGTCGCCACCAATCGTTCGACGTCCGTCGACCAACGAACGCGATTCGTTTCGAAATCGGTCGACCAACTGTCGATCTAAAACAAAAAATCTAACCGGCTACGAAGACTATCGGACAAAAACACGAAGCATACGTCTTGTTCCAATCGAGCGATCCTATCCGACACGCGAGCTCGTTCCTCGGTGGCTTCGGTGAATTGAGCCAAAGCCTGAAAAACTATAGTTCAGCAGAAACTATATTTAACGACCAACTATAGTAGTTCACGACGACACCGACTATAGTTCGTGGCCAACTATAGTTCACTAGCCAACTGTAGTTCAACATTTTTTACCTTTTTATCGACGCCCCTCATCGTTTCCAATTTTGCCGTGACGTCGTCCAGTTGTTCGTCGATCTCGACCAAATCGTCGGGTAACGCAGCGAAAATCTGTCGGCAAAACGTTCGAATCGTGCTAAAAATTGATTCGCAACCGAAGACGACTTACGTACTTTTCGTATTTCGTCGGAAAGCGTCGGGCGTACTGTATCGGGCGGCAGGCCGATTTTTCTGCACGCGATTTTCATGAGCTCTTGAACTTCGCGTCGTTTCGTTTCCAAATCGTCGCGCAACGTTTCGATTGCTCGCTGAAATCGACCGAAATGGGAACCGTTTTTTTGTTTGACATGGTTCCAAACGGTACCTCTGCCGATTCGAAATTTTTCAACCATTCTTTTTCTTTGATTCGCAGGTTGTCACGTTTGGTCAACAAGGAACTTTTTTTCAATGCAGGCACGCATTGATCTTTGCAAAAATTTGCATAAGCCTAAAACGATTACGAACCAGTCATTGATTAACTATAGTTTCTTATGACGTATAGTTCAACTATAGTCACCTCCAAACAGTCCGATGTGGACGCGGCCAGGCTCGTTTTTTGGTTTATTTTTGATTTTAAAAATTCTTTCGTATCAATTTCCAATTGATCCAAATCCGGTATGCTTTGTTCCAATCGATGTAACCTGCGAATCAACCTACAGTAAACCTACAGTACGCTAGCCGCCGATCGGACTCACGATTGTTGTTTCAATTGAATTTTCTGTTGAAAAGTTGCTCGTCTGTTTCTCGAAGCCAACAGGTCTTGCTGAAGGAAAAACAAAAAAATTGCGTTCAAATCAATCAAAACGAGCAAAAAATGGAAACAAATAACGAAACAAAAATTGGCATACTCTTCGTCTTTTCAATTCGTCAACGCGCATTTCCAGTTGAATTTTATCGTCTTGCAAATGATTCGCATGTTGTTGCAATTCAGCCATTCGACGTTCCGCAAGCTGAAAAAACTATAGTTTGGTCAACGACTATAGTTGGAAGCGTCTATCGTTGATGGTCGTCTATAGTTCATGGGCGTCTATAGTTGATTAACAACTATAGTTGATTGGCGTCTATAGTTGATGAACGTCTATGGTTGATGCGCGTTTATGCGAGCGTCTATAGTTGAAGAAGCGTCTATAGTGGGCGTCTATAGTTGATGGAGCGTCTATAGCTGATGGAGCGTCTATAGTTGATGCGCTTCTGTAGTTGATTAGACTATATAGTTAATGGGCGACTATAGTTGTTGGACAACTGCAGCTGATGGGCGTCGATAGTTGATAAGAGTACACAGTTGATGGGCGTCTATAGTTGTCGAGCGTCTATAGCTGATAGGCGACTATAGTTGATGGACATCTATAGTTGATGGTCGTCACTTGATGAACGTCTATAGTTGGTGGGCGTCTATAGTCAATGGACGACTATAGTTGGTTGGCGTCTATTTGTGTCTATACTTGCTGAAAGACTATAGTTGATGAGCAACTATAGTTCACACCTGTTTTCTCTCGCGGACTCGACCAATGTCTAACTCCTCGGCGTTCGACATCAGCAACGACGCTTGCCTAGAAAGGTCACTGTCCACGACAAGAATTTGTTTTTTCAACCACTTTTCGTGCACTCACCCAAGAACGGATTCGTTGACGCTCGAATTATTACTGTATTTCGATATCGTAATGCCGAGCTAAAAAATCCATGAATTTTCTGTGTGAAACACGTTTTCACACGGAAAGACCAAATAAAAAGCACGAAACTCGTTTATTTTCTGTAAGAACGAGACGAAAACGTCGTTCGATCATCGGCATAATTCGCTGCAAGTTGTTCTCCACTCGTACGCTGCCGACCGGAATTCGATCCATCCGAAATCAAAATTTACCCGAATTAGTTGAAAAAACAAAAAAATTGCCCCGCCGGCTACTCTACTTAACCCCTTTCAAAGCGACCAAGAAATTCTTCACGCCCGGCTGCGCGTCGAAAAAGTTCGAAAGATAGTCGACGAAGCCCATTTGCCTGCGCAAAAAACAAATAATCGGTCGTGTCACGAGCAAAAAAGCGATTCAATCGATCAGTAACTATAGTTGATCGATTCCAGTGACTATAGTCTCTCAATGACTACAGTTGGTCAGCAACTATAGTTGATCAGTAACTATAATTGAGCTATAGTTCACCTTAGATCGTCGTCCATCGCCGGTGAAGGCGCCGGCCGACTGTTCTTTATCATGGCACACGCCACGTGCAAGTGTTTTTCGGTTTCAACGATTTGCATGAACTTCTGTAAGTCGTCGTACAGTTCAAAGAGAAAAGTACAAAAATCTCTCCGATCGACGACGGCCTCGACGAATTTTTTGTTTTTCGGATCGCCTACCGAGATCTAAAACGATTTCGCGGTGAAAACTTTTTTTACGTTTCCATTTTCGACACGATTTACGCATAAAAACGGCAAAAATACGCCGCCGCGAAATTCGTTTCGGTGCTGCACGTAATACATATGGGCCTGATAGGCGTCTTGATTGATGGCGCGAAGTTTGCTCAATTTTTGATTGGCGACATTATCGAAAGTTTGAATTTGATTGTCGGCTTCTAAAAAGGAACTATAGTTCATAGGAGACTATAGTTGACAAATGAGTATAGTTGCGCAGTGTCGATAGTTATGCAGTAATTATAGTTGGTCAAAAACTATAGTTGATCAATCGCTAAAGTTCGACAATGATTACAGTTGATTATGACTCCAGTTAATCAAGGGCTATAGTTGATCAGACAATGACTATAGTTCTTCAATGACTGCAGGCGATCATTGACTATAGGTTGATCAATGACTGTAGTTAATTCAGGACAATAGTTGATCACTGACTATAGTTGCTCAATGACTATAATTGTTCAGCGACTACAGTTTTTATATGACTATAGTTGTTCAAGGACTATAGTTGCTTATGACTGCATTGATTATTGACTATAGTTGACCGAATTGCTATATTAGTTTAATGACTATAGTTGTTCAATGATTATAGTTTATTAATGACTTTATCTAATCAATAACTAGTTATTTAAGGACTATAGTTACTCAACGACTATAGTTATTCACTGACTTTAGTTCTCAATCAACTATAGTAGGGTTATAGGACGATAGGTTTACCTCTCATTTCGGCTCGACAGTCGTCCATTTGATTTTTCAATTCTTCCACCTGCCGATCGAGCGCCGACAAACGGCGCGAGATTTCGACCGATTCGTCGTTGTTCGAACGTATTTTCGCCTACGAAATTCGTCGAAACGTGCACGAAACGGTTTCATGCAAGAAAAAAATTAGCCCTCGTCGTTACTTCGACGCCGACGTCGTCTTCGACTTTGGCCATTTCAACCTGAAGATCACAGACGGCCGCTCGTAAGCCGTCGATCTGCCGCCGCTTGTCGGCTACAGTAATCCTCGCGTCCTGCAGATCGCGATGGCTTTTTTTCATCTTGAAACGCAAAAATACTCGATTCAGAGGAAAAAACTACCGAAAATCGCTTTAAAAACGTCTCACCTCTTCGCCGACGGCGTCCAATCGCCCGAGGCAACTCTCGATTTCTACTTTATTTCGTTCGATGTTCAACTTCTGAAAGAAATCTACAGTACACCAATACAGTTCATCAAGCGTCGATTCGTCGTACGTTGGTTCGATACACTTTTTCGACCGTTTCGAGTTCTTTCGTAACCGTTTTTATGTCATCGCGGATCGGTTTGACACTCTCTTTTTGAATTTCGTGCTTTTCTTTTTCCTCCTCGAATGTCATTTTTAAATTCGTTAAATTCTTTCGCTCGCATTCGTATTCCTTGAATTTTATGCAGGACTATAGTTAATGAGTGTATGTAGGTGACGGGTGTCTATAATTGACGAGCGTCTATACGTGACGGGTATCTATAATTGACGAGCGTCTATAGTTGACGAGCGCCTATAGTTGACGGCGTCTATAGTTGACGTTTGTATATAGTTGACGAGCAACTATAGTTCGTAAGCCACTAATTAAAAGAGTTACATTTTTCTAAGCAAATAAAAACAAATTTCATCGCCGTCCAATTTGCTCAACGAGTGACGCAAAAGGGATTTCCGTTTTCGGCGGCGGTCTCATCATAAAAAAAAAATCCAAAAATATAATTAAAATTCGGATCCCTAATCACATGGGCTCGCCGCCGACGGCAACAAAATTTGATACAATCCGAGCGACGACGATGAAAAAGTTTTATTGGCAAAGTTAATTACAGAAACGTTGAAAACAGAGAGACACCGTAGTTCATTCAGTCCTGTCGATAGTTCAGTAGAAACTATAGTTCATAAGTGACATCGTTCATAGGCGACTATAGTTGATGACAACTATAGTTGAAAACCTACTATAGTTCGAAGACAACTATAGTGACGGCTTGCTTACTATCCAAGGACGTTTTAAATTCAAATTCTCCAATAAACTTTTCCGTTTGTCGAACTGTCGAGCGTTGGCCACTTCCGGTTCCAAGTCCTTCAGCTTGGTCTCGAGACGATCTCTGACGTCGCCGCATCGACGCAATTCGTTTTTCATCGCGTCGCCCTTCGTCGCGTCATCTTTCAACTTTTGATGCATTTGAAACAGATTTTCGGCGCCGGCCTGCGACGAAACGAGCAAAAAAACGATTACACATAGAAAAAAGAAGAAAAATTCGAATTTCTCACAGCTTTTTCGGTATTCTCCAAAAGTTCTTGAGGCGTTTGCCGACTGAATTCGACAACCCTGTCCTGGGCGAGGAACTGACACAGGTTGTCCACTTGGATTCCATAACCGGCGACGAACTTCTTCACCTAAACAAAAAAACGTGTCTGGCTAGCGATCGTAACGAGCAATAATTCGTTACAGACCATTACACTATAGTTCACTGAGTCTACAGTTCATGGAGAACTATAGTTCAACTAAAGTTCAGTCTCATGAATTGTCCATGCATGTGCTCGATGTCTCACGCGAACTAAATGGATTTTTTTTCGAGTGAAATCAAAATTGCGCACGATTCTTAGATTTCCGAGCAAATTTTCGGTCGCTTTTTTCTTCCATCCACAGTTAATTACTGCTCGTCATTGATCGACTCGGCGCTCGCCATACGGCGGCGAAAGGTTAAGAGGATTTTTCTTTTATCCTCAGTCGAATAAATCCTCGGCACGACTAATTGGCGCGGCGGCCATCGATACGCCCGGCTCTCTTTCAATTGTGTGTCGCGCTTTCGATCAAAACGAGCAAAAACGCATTCCGAAAATGTCAACTATAGTTTGACATAAAACGAGCCAACTGTCTGTCAAGTTTATTTGTCGGAAAACCTTTCGAAAAAGTTTCATTTTTTGACGCCGCTCGCCGCCCATAGTTCGTCTATCGTTGAGGAGAGACGATAGTTCAGTAGAAGAACTATAGTCCGCGTTCAACTATAGTCGCCAAAACGAACTACAGTTCCTCAAAAATTGGCTTCACGAATTCACTTTAGATTTAAAAGTCTGCCCGATTCCCTCGTCGCGCGTGCATAAAAAATGCCAACAAATACGCTTATCCCTCCTGGACGCCGCCACGTAATTTGTTTCTCCTCATCCTCCCTCGTTCGTCGCACGTCGTTCGAATCGGTAATGGTCGCCGATTAAACGTTCGAGCCGACCGTTTTTCTTCGCTAGCCAACGTCTAGCTAGAGAGTTATTATCATTGGAATTTTATATGTTAACAGCGTTCGAGTGTTCGTTCGTCGGTCGTCGGTCGGCGTTGAGGAATTCGAGGAAGAAACACAAAATCGCTTTGTCACTCAACTTCTCGAATTCGTTTTTCGCTCGTTTCGACGTTGGAAAAACAAAAAAGTCAACCGTCCGGTGACATTTTGTGTGATCTCTCTTTGCCCGATTTGAATTTCATATTTCGTAGTCGCATCGACGACGAAGCGAAAAGCAAATTTGCCGTCGTGGCCAGTCGACGTACGGGCTCGGTGAGTGAAATGGATGTGAATTATTTCGGTCGTCAAGATACTAATTCGAGCATATATTTCTTTCTTTTCGTCGACGAATAATCGAAACACGAGTCGACTCGTTTCGCGTCGAGAAAACGTGCGAAAAAAACGAAAAATCCGCTCGGGCCAACGCCTTGTCGGGCGCGACGACGATGCTCATCGACGACGATGGCCGTCGACGATGATTCGGAACGAATTCGTAAATTCAAACAGTTAATTTCGTTCATTCGACTGGCGGCGACGAATTCGAGCGATTTAGCTCAAAATTTCACTAGTTTCAAGAAATCGCCCGGAAACGCGTCGGACGAGGAGATTTTCGGTGTGGTTTTGCTCATTTGCGGGCTCTGCGCCGCAGCGGCCAACGCTCTCATATTGGCCATAGCCGTCAAGCACCTACGGTCGAGGAACGTCCTATTTATCATCATCACGAATTTCGCGCTCATCGACGAATTCAAATCGTTGTGCGCCGTTTACATGGGCGCCGCCCAGCTGTTCAGTGTGATTTTCGCCCAATTGGATCAAGCCAGCGTCTATAAAATGCTTCAGATATCCGTTTTCGTGTTCTATTTCGGAAACATATGTTCAGTGTTGAATTTGGTTTTAGCCGTCACCAACGAATTTCTCTACATTAAATTGCCGTTGCAGTATTCGAAATTCGTCAAAAAGCGACGCGTAGTCGCCGCCGTCGTCGGCATATGGTTGGCCGGCGTTGCCTTCAGCCTGTCCAAAGCCCTGCACTCAGGCAGCAATGAGACCGGCGCCCAAATTTGGATATCATCCTCGTCCTGGTCCAACTCCAGCAGCGCGGGGATCTCTTTAGCCGGTGACGTCGTCGCCAGCAAAGTTGCCCGTGACGTCGCTACGATGAACGGTAGTACTTTGGATTCGGCTCCGTCCAAGGTGATCCGTCGACCGAACAACGTCGTAGCCGACGTGTACGCGTTGATTTTGGTATCCGTATTAATTTTCTGCCTGTTTATCGTCGGCGCCATTTATCTTAATTTGTATTTGACGATACGTCGGGCGACGTGCTTCAGGACCGACAGCAGCCAACGGTCGTCGACCAACAAGTTACCCGACAGTCCGACACCTCCGACCGATATGTCGTTCAAGAAGAAGAAATCTACGAAGATCGCTCTACCAGCGAAAAAAAACCCGCTCACCACGAAAGCTTCCATCGACAGTTTCATGTCGCGAAGACCGTCGGGTTCGGGAGTTGCGGAACCGATGCTCGGCGCCATGGATCGGCGAGCCACCACTTTCACGGTACCGTCGAACTGTAAGCATCGGCGGCGCGACAGTCGACTGTTTAAACGGCACAAATGCGTCATCGTCATATTGAGCGTGTGCTGTTTGTATTTGATTTATTTGAGTTGTTATTTTTCGTTGCAACTATTTCACATCATTCACATCGTCAACGGCATCGATCAAAATAAATTACGCGAACGATACATTATAAATTTCGTATTACGAGCGCTGTTCGTATTGCACGCTTCGTTGAATCCGTTGATCTTCTTTCGCATACAGACGTTCCGTTACAGTTTCCTCAAGCTTTGTCCGTGCGCCAAAATTGTTGGTCGAACGCCTCGCAGCTTCGGCACCAACGGGCAAAGTTTCGTCGAACTTACGTTGCCTATCATCGATCCATAGACTATTCCGAGGATCTGTAGTAGCCTTGTTTGCAGACATTGAAAAAAAAGCGTCTCGCTGTTTTTTTTTACTATAATTAATTCTGATTTTTTTTGTGAGAGGAGATATTGTATTAATAATCAGCCAGTGACGAAAGATATAATTAAGTAAAACATTTACGAAAGGTAATAAGCACATTCGAAGAACCTCTTATATTGTGTCACATTTGAATAAAATTTCACAGTAGGGATCCTCAAGTTGTACAGCCCACGCCTCGTTGGCGATCCTCAAGTTATACAGCCTCGCATCACCAACGTTTTCAATTACTACAGTAGAAGTGAATGATGAGCCGATTATTTCCCGCTAACTGCTGAGAAAGTTCCCTGAGAGCATTGGAACAAGTTGAAAGCATTTTCAGTTGGGAAGCAACATTTGGTGTTTGGCTGTAACAAGTCGATCAGCAAGGCGACTTGCTAAATCGCTTGAACTGCTCCTTATTTTGCAAGTTGTAATGATTGATGTATCACAAGCGGAACTCACTCCCTCACTTTCTTTCCACTGGATTAAAACTTTTTGAAATGAGTTAGCTTATCAAATATTTGCATTTTTCAAGTCGACCCCCTCTTGTAGCGTAAATCAATTTGCATGTAGTTTCTGTTCTTCATTGCGTAATTTGAGTTATATACGTAGTTTCAGTTTGTTTTTCCATTTTAATCGTTGGTCGCTCTAAACAATCAACTTTGATAGAATTGAAATACTCAAGGGAGATCGCGAAACTGGCATGTAATTGAAGTGCGTAGTGTATCGCTGCTAAGCATTTTTTCCGCTCTCTTCAACGATTATATGAAAATATTATATGAAATGCGGCGTTTATCATTGATAAATTGTTTGAATGATAAACTTTCAATTTTAATGTAGTTTATAGACGAATTAAATTTTAAAAAAAAAAACACACACACACACACATCAATTCTGCAGATCAGCGCTGTAATGTTATTTTTTGCAATTTGCTGTCTTTTGCCAGTGGTGGAATGCAAATTTTTTGACGATAACATTGTATGTCTTTTGGGAAATCGAACATTGAAAGCTTAACAAGCTTTGACATTAACCGAAATCCGAAAAGAAAACAAGAATTGCTAGCCTCGAGACCACATCATTAATTTTCATCTACGGTTCACTCGAGTCAAAAAATTCTTGCGATAAGAATCGAATCTTATTTATTATGTCGAGTTATAAACTTTTCGAACACTTGAAACTCGACAGAGCGACAAGTTAACTTGTTAGCAAGTAAACAAAAAAGTTAATGCCCGTGAGATGAAACTGCTTGGAAGTGAAACAAAGCGGAAACTCTTTGCAACTCTGGGCTTTTGGCTTGATGAAATGGTTTTGGAGAAAGTTTCGTGTGCAAATCTGATAAACCAATTTAAGGAACGATTTGTCTCATTTTGTTACACAAACGGCTACCCAAATTAGTTTTACTTTGTTTTCCGCAACAACTTCCTCGAAAATAAATCAGATTTCCTGTGTTGCAACCCTTCAGTTATTGATTGTATTCTATTTTTCGCATTTCCTCATTGCAACCTGCTGTCGAAACGAAGACAAGGTATTTATTATCGGAAACAAAAACGTCTCCACCATTGTACATCTCAATTGCTTCGAACTCAAACGAAAAAAGAACGTCTCATAAACAAGACACTCAGCGAGCTTTAGGCTTTCTTAGCGCGGAGAGAATTTTATTCAGCAGACGATGAAGAAAAGCTGCAATCAAAAAAAGTAACAAAAGGCCAATTTAATGATATATAGATGTAGAAAGCCGACAGCATTGAAAAGAAATCCGAATTGAACTCGGTTATTCATTGGAGATGGCTCAAATTTGTCAATCGTAGTTTGGAGAAAATTTTGCGCATAACTCCGCTGCGAAGAGGACATGTACTGCCTAGAAAGTTCATCAACAGATGCATCAAGTTGCTGCTCGCCGCAAATGACCGAACTTTACCATAGTGCACATCTAGCGTAAGTCAAGAACTGTTCTCGGATAATTTGGACATAACTGTACTTTGTTGTGAATTCTGTCGAGTCTTATTTCAAAACATTGATGTAATGTTTCTGTGAAATGTCCCTCTATTTCCTTTCAAAATCCATAAATCGGTCATGGCGCGTGACTCGTCGCAATTTGTCAGCTTTAGAGTTCCTTAAATCTTAACAACAGCGTTTTCGTCGGCAAATATCTCATAATCGTCGTCGCGTCTCTCGTACGCACGGCGATAGCTACGCCGCAGATCGAAGAGCAAGCTTCGCTTTTTAGTTAGCTAGCAAGCTGAAACCAGCCAAAGTGAATTTGACAAGCGAGAAAACGTCGGGGGCGCGGAAATTTCTTTACACATTCTTTCCAAATCCCCTCCATCGACCCCCTCTCATCTATATTTCTACATATATTGTACAAAGGCGAGAGCGGAACTCCCTCGCGGAATCGACCCGAAAGAAGAATCTGACAAGAGAGTGAGTTTCAGCCATTAATTTCGACTGGCGCTTGTTGTACTTGCTTGCTAGCCGACCCATTATAAACCACACACAGTCATTCTTCGAGCGAGCTTTTTTTTAATAACGCCGAAAAAGTAAAATTAGAAAAATATAAAATAAAAGTGGGGAATCCATTTGGAGAGAGAAAAACGGGTTTTTTGTTCTGAGTTTAATTTCAGTTGTCAGTCGGTGAGCGTTTCTGGCGCAGAAACGCCTATGAAATTTGCTTTTTTCGTTCCTTGAAGAGTTCGCGACAAGACGAAAACGAATTCTTCACGTCCGGATATTGCGCGATTCTTTTCAAAACGCCGACTACGATTACTCTATATAAAATGTATACCTCGCCTCGCCACTCACTCATTCGCTCACTCGACAAAAAAACGAAAATAAAAATATGCCCACGCAAGCAAAAATTCTAACTGGTCGTCGGCTCAATCGTCGATCGCTGTCGACTCTGTCGTCGTCGTCGTTATTTATAAATTTTTTCATTCCTTCCTTCTCATTCGCTCCTTTCATTCATTGTAGGGTTTTAGCCGAATTGAATAGAAAGAAATCTATTCATGGATGTTGTTGGAATAAATATATTTTTTCTTCTTATCCACGCTACATAATTTAGAAATAGCCACCGACATCGGCCCACGTATCGTATCGACGGCGTCCTTTTATAAGGAGACACACGCATCACATTTGGCTTACGTTAGACTCGCCAAAACTAAATTATGATCATCGTCCGTTCACAACCAAGACAACAAAAGCAAACAAGAGGCGGCAGTCTATATAGTTGCCGAGAAGAAATCCGTCGATAGACAGTCGGCAGAAGAAGATTGTAGAAAACACCGAAAGAGGTAGTCGAAAGATCGAGGATCATTAGTACAGTACGCCGCAGATGGATAAAAAGAAAGAAACTCTTCGATTGATATTCGCGAAATTGCAACGCTATTTGGCCGTGCAAAATTTAACGAGCGAACCATCGTCGCAAAACGGTAGTAATTCGTCGTGGGCTTCATCGTCGCTTTTGGACGACGATTTCATACAGAAGTTGCAAGATTTCCGTCGTCGCCGCGATGCTTACATCAACGGTACTGTAGACATCGGGGTGCACTTCGGTCGAACCTATGTAGCACTAGGAGCCATCGCTGTACTGCTTAATTTAACCATATTATGCATATTAATCTCTCATCGAAGGCAAATGCTGAGAAATGTATTTTATATGCTCATATTCAATTTCGCCATCATCGACTGTCTGAAAGGCATTTGCCTTATCACGTACGCGTTGCGAATGATAAAATCGCCATCATCAACGAAAGCCGCGCTGATAACCAGTTTCAAATTCGACCAATACATGACGCTCATATTCAGATTTTGCAACATGGCGACCATACTGAACTTGTTGATGATAACCCTGAATGAGTTCGCTTTTATCAAATTTCCCTTGCGTTATCACCAAGTTATTAACAAAAAATCCGCTTTATGTTGCATTCTATTGAACTGGATGCTATGCGCCGTATTCACAATCGGCTCTACGTTCGCCAAAGGTACGGGCGATCGAGTGTTCGTTCAAGCTAATTACACATCGGATCTTATCAATTCGTCATTTCACAATAATACTGTGGTGAGGAACGACATCAAATCTGATAAGATGGAGGTTCATTATATTTTTGCTTTCACACTGACTGCGTTTTGTATGATATGCTTGTTGGTGGTTTTGATTTGTTACACGATATTCTTTCGAGTCATACGCGAGATTCGTACGTACGATGCTCGACTGTATAATGACGCGAATCGGCGAATGTCCGAAATGAGCGTCTGCTCCGCAGACACTATAGCCATCGGTTTCGTCGACGAACGAAAGATAAAGCGACAACTATTGAAGCGCTACAAATACGTTATAGTGATAGGGACCGTGATATGCATTTACATGATGTACCTGTTGACATATTCGACTATCCAAATTTTTCAGTACGTTCATCTCAGTTGGGAGAAACCATTCACAGCAGACCCGGTCGAGCATCGGAAGTCGTATGTAGTTCGTTGGATATTACAAATTCTAGTCGGTCTTCATTCTGTATTCCAGCCGCTGTGCTATTTTCGTATGAAAGAATTTCGTCATTTCATCAATCAGGCATTCGGCTTTCCATGCCGACGAGCTTCATCGATGAACACTCATCGAGATCTGATCAGCAGTCTCATAGAGACAGCGTCTCACTTGCCGTCGATGTCTATGATTAAATCGACAACGGTTAACAATCGCGAGCGATGGTATTATAGATTTTTGCGGAATTCAAACGATTTCACATCGTCGTCGAGGCGAAATTCGACTTTCATGTATTACGAAACGCCATCACGGCGAATTAGCAACGAAAGTTATTATCAAGTTAATGGATGCAACACCATTAACAAAAAGGAACACCATGTTAGAAACGGTACGCAGTTGTGATAAATGATAAACATGTTTTTATGTTTGTTTCATTTTAGTGTCTTATCAGGGACACTTTATTATTGTTGTTTTTATTTTAAAACGAGTGGTCTCAGTCAGTCATGTAGTAGTTTCAAAAATTAGCGCACAACCCCCCTGCAGTGAACACTGACAGTGAAAGCAGTCATTAGCATAGATGCTGGCCACATCTTGTCGAACTTTGCTTTGGAGTCAAGTAGGGTATGCAATGTTGACCGATTCATTTGCTTATCGCATGCCTATGCTTTCATTATGTGCATTATGTGCAAGCATGTGGTAGTCATGTCTGACGAAATGTTGCAACTAATCTGCTGCTCTCAGAAATTCGATATCAACTTTTCTAAACTCGCGCAAATTGCCAGGTCATACACTTTTTCTGTTATCTGCCAAACTTTTGAAGGCTTTCGCGTTCTGTTTAAACGGCTACATCAGTCAGATGCGTTAAGTCGAAACAAATCCAACTGTTCTCTTCGAAACGTGACAACACATAAATTGTGGCTCGTGTAAGCGAAATCGAAACCGATTCATAAAAAACAGGAGACTCTGAAGACGACATTTTCTTCATTCCCTCCGTAAAATAAACACCTACGTTTCTTAGGAGAATTAAAGTGTTGCACGTAATCATCTTTCATCAGCTGAAAATTTTCACTAGATGAAGTTCGTAGACATAGCCCAGTGAAGAACTGATGAAGGAAGTGTTTTGTTTTTTCAGTCCCCAGATTGAAATTAGCTCTGAGACTGACTAATAATATTATCCAGCTGAGTCTCAATGTTTATATTGACCGCTTTAACAAACAATAAAACGCTTCAAAGAACCTGTTCGCTTGCGTCAAATACACAATCTCATAAAACGGATAACGATGTATGCCATTACACACTTAACACCGAGATCTATTTTCGCCCGACTTGAAGTGTTGAAGTGTTCGTCCGTGAAATGATGAACAGCTTTAGAGAAAACGTGCGGCTAAAAAGGGAAGCTGATCGTGCTGGCGAAAATAATAAATGGAAGCGAAAGCTCATTTTGCCAGGAAAAATATTTATCCTAAGTCCAGAAAATTAGAAAAAAATTTGCGCATAGCACCCCTACCATGTGAATATGACCTACAGAAAAGGCTCCGTAACAGTTGGAACAAGTTGCCAGCTTGCTTAACCGGTTGAACGTTGCTTTGTAGCACAAGTCCAGTGCAATTCCAGCTTGCATATTCAGTAAAATGTATACTGTAATTTGCATTCACTGTCCCCAGGCATTCTATAGTAAGACATTAGTTAGTATACATCCAACATGCAGGGTAAATTGCGATGGAATGAATGCCAAAAATAATTAAGGCCCCATTCAAATCGTCGTTAGTCATTTATTCTTGCATCGCGTGTGGCAAGCGAGTTTGTTTTGGCTCGCTAGAACTGAACAGTTTCCGGGATTAAGTTGCACGAAATTCAATGCCGTAACTTAATTTCTACTTTGCTCGCTTGCTTCACTCGCAACAAAATTTGCAGGAATGAAAACTTTTCCCAGTAACTTAACCGAGACAACATAAAAAAATTGTCTCACTGACATTTTATCGCGTCAACGACAATTCTCCGAGGAGTATAAAATGTGAAACTAATTAAATGTAAACATTTTTACGAACGAGGGACGTTAAGCGAGTGAGGGAGGGAAGTTGAAACGCTCGAATCCAATTCAAAAGTTCCAATGAAAAAAAATGTGTAATAAAAAGGTCGTTTCAAATAATAAATAATAAATAAATAAAAAATTTATATTACGACGCAAGAAATACTTTTTTCCTCGCCTCGTCGACACAAACACCCACGACGACCGGTCGTTAGGCCAGCAGCGCTGACGGATATGGTTTTTTGCGTTCGACGAACGGGAATTCGAAAAATAGACTACGAGAAAAAAAACGGTAATTTTCTCGAGTAAATCGCGCCGCAAATTATTCGTTTCCCGCGGCGTCTGTCGAACAATAGTTGTAAATGGGGAAGGATGTTTTTTCGGGGAAAAATTGTTGGCTTTGCACGTTTTTAATGAATATTATCGAGTGCTGGCCGATACGTTAACGAGCCAATTTTCATTTATTTTACGTAACAATCAACAATAATAAAAAACAAACTATAGGTTGCATTCACACACGTTAAGTGGCACTTTACCTGTTCATCTATAGTTCTTGTGTTTCCACTATAATAATAGTAGAAACTATCATTCAGCTATATTTGATACTCCCTCTGTCCCAAATCAGTTGTTACATTTACATATATTTGGTGAGATTATTGATACCGTTCATTTAATTTGAATGTCAAATGTTTGGTTCAGCTGCTGGGTCGCCCTGCTTTAAACCGACTAACAAAATTCTTTGATCGCCCTTTCTTGGTAAGAACAGGTTGATTTCAAAAATCTTAAAAACTTGACATTTTCAAAAGTACACCCATTGTGATTTTACAGGGGAGTGCAAATTTAAAATAATGGTGGATAATTTGAGTTAATAGTAAAAAATCAAAAATGAGTAATAGCACGCGTAATGCTGTTCTCCAATTTCAGCTTCAACGTTACAACTCAGATGTGAAAATCGCCTTCCATGCAGTATAATATGTAAACCTGAAGCTATATTACTGTTTAAAAAACTCTAAAAACTGTTTAAATAGTGAAAATAATGATTAATATATTGTGAAATTTATTATTGGATAAAAAAATCTTTTCATTTCCACTTAATTCTGTTTAAATGTTATTTTTTTATAAATGTAACAACTTGTAACAACTAATTTGGGACAGAGAGAGTACATGGTATTCAAAAAAGATGTTAGGATTAGATAAAGGTAGCGATGTCTACTGATTTCTATTAGAAAATGCTGATTAGAAAACAAAACTGGTAGAAAAGAGAGTATAGACCATGCAGCCGCGAGGGTCGGTCGGTTGCTTTTTTCTCTCTGCCGTTTGTTGTGCCTCCTCGGTATTCAATCAGTCAAAACTTACTAAACGATCCAATCAAGAAAATTATTAATTTTTTGATTAATTATTATTTGATTTGATGGGCAAGATCGATCACGACGTATAAACGAAAGATGCTCTGGTTTGGTGAAGAGATTGAAAATGAAAATTCGATGCTCTTGGTTATACGAATTCAATGATTCAACAACCTTACATAGCTCGATTCGCGGTCAAATGGTGTATGATACTGAAAAGATTGCGGACGATTTGGAGAACGGGAGTGGACGATTATTAGGAAGCAGAAGTTTGGCGAATGGGAAACCCTATTCATTGGATACTGATTGACTGATGCCGACAAATTTTATTCGAAAATTAAAGAAACAAAAGTAAGAAGATAGAACTGTGATGTTGTGTGATTTAATTAATTTCCTCATTTGTGATTTTTGTACCACATCATCAGGCTTGATGCGGGAATAAACAAATTCATCAATTAATTAACTAGTAGAAAATGCATTGAAAAAGGCTCATTGTTCAAAAATTTTCAGCGATTTTTAGTTATTCTTTTTGATGTATAGTGACTTTTTTTAAGGAGTTAGAATAGAACAAACCCCCCCCCCCCTTCGGTTCAGACCCGTTTCGAAATAAAATAATCTGGAGGTTATTTGTGAACATTTATTTGTTGTAATAGCTTTTATTTGTATTAGTTTTAATAGGTTTTTTCCATTTAATCGTTTTAAGCTTGTAATTCCCTTTTTATTGAAAGCAAACAATCATGTGTGAGTTTACTTCAAGTAAAACATTTACATGTACGCTTGTGATCAACAGTAGTAAGCCAAGGCATCTGGGGGGCAGTGTATAAGTATATACAGTGTTTAAGCATAGCCATGACGTCACCACCCAAGTTGCTGATCTCAGCGACCCAGATGACGTCACTAGATCACGTGACCGCCGCCGTCCCCTCCCCCCCGGAGTAAGGGACGCCCGGCACCATAAAAGGTCGCACCCTTCGGGAACGACCTTTTATGGACCGGCCTAGCAGTACTCTATAGAGTCGCTGATCTCAGCGACCCTACTTTCCCGCTTTGGTACTATAGATCAACTGGTGGACCTACAGTACCTCAAAAATTAGTCAGAGAGACCAAATGACCTCTCTCGACGGTTGCCCGAGAGCAAACAGTGAGTTCGACCGAATCGCTGGCTTATATAGGTTTGCCATTGCGCAATGACCCTCGATTCTGATTGGTTGACTAACTTGCGCAAGAAGACATTGCACAACATGATGTAAGTATGACTGATCCTGCACATCAAACTGCTGTCCAATTCCTATACTTCAACACGTGGTTTTGCGCCAACTCGCGGTCAACAAAGGTGACATTGCGATGCGCCGTGTACAATAAAGTAAAAGTCACCCCTCGAGTCGACAGTTGTTCACTGTTTGTTCCTCGAACGCCTGCTATAACATACGAAGTTGCTCACAGTCTAGTGCCATACAGTCCCGCATTGAATATAGAAACTTCCCTTGCACAACTACTTGCAACAAGCGCCGGCGCTTGCTCATTCACTATGCTTCAACACGTGGTTTTGCGCCAACTCGCGGCGCAACAAAGGTGACAGTGCGCCGCCCCGTGAACAAACTATGGACAGTGAAAGTCACACCGACAACAACCACACAGTAATTTCGGAGAGATATTTTATTAATCCAATAAATCCAAGTGATAACAAATCCATTACGTAACCCGAGTGATAATTTACAGTAATAATGGGTGGAATATATTAACAATAGAATAAATGTCCAATACTTACAAAATCAAGATTGGAATGAGACTGAATTTTAGGAAGAGGTTTATATACTACACTGGTGGACAAAAGTTTCTACTGCACCTACTGCAAACTATCTGTAAGAGGTAGAAAGATGTAACAAAGCAGACATGATCACTGTGGTCTGAGGTGTAAAAAAAACATAAGTAAGAATTATTCAAAACAGTATTGTGTGGTCAAGCGGTCAAGTTGACGCTTTTTAGCTGGACAAAAGTTTCTACTGCAGGTACAACATAACCATTTTTATTCAAAATATAACCACATGTTGGTCAGTTTTGACCACCTTTGCATTCTACAACCTTAAGCAAACGACCAGGAATCGATTTGTACAAAGCCTTGATAGTATCACCGTCGAACTGGTCAGCACATTCCATTATGGCATCGATTA
The DNA here is from genome assembly GCA_034698125.1 of Prionchulus punctatus. Classification (NCBI taxonomy): domain Eukaryota; kingdom Metazoa; phylum Nematoda; class Enoplea; order Mononchida; family Mononchidae; genus Prionchulus; species Prionchulus punctatus. The sequence continues at coordinate 23,572 of JAQGBA010000775.1, forward strand.
GCTCTTCGCGCGTTTTGTACTGGCGATTTTTATAAATTTTGAGCTCCATCAGATGCCAGACGTTTTCTATAATGTTCAAGTCTGGACTTCTGGCCAGCCACAACAGAACTTCGATGTTTTTGGATGCTAAGTAGTCCTTAACCGAACGAGCTGTATGGATTGCGGCATTGTCCTGCTGCCAAATCCAACGTTTGTGATGATTCATTGCTTTGCACCACGGCAGGAACATCGTGTTGAGATCGTTGATGTATTGTTGTGCATTGTACTTGCCCTCGACTACCTTAATCTTGAGGTAGCCGTTGCTGCAGACAGCTCCAAGTACCTTAACACCTCCACCTCCCATTTGACGCTTGATTCGCTGAGGTCCGACTACTGTTCCGTTCTTGACCTCACCACAACTGCTCATACCATCTAGGCCATCGAGACAGAAACATTTCTCGTCTGAAAAAATGACCATCGAAAAGTGTTTCCGGTCAGATGCATCCAAGCAAATTCCAATCGGTTGCTCTTGTGTTTTTTGCTTAATGGCAACTGTTTGACGATTTCATGATACCGGAATCCCTTTTCGATCATTTTCCGTTGAATTGTTCACGTTGACGCCGACAGATTCAAATCTTTCTTGATGGACGTGCTGTTGACCACATGCGAATTGGCGATTTCGTGTCGAACATGCTTCTTGAT
>JAQGBA010000776.1:0-24251 GCA_034698125.1 Prionchulus punctatus
AGTCTAAGGAGGCTTGCCAAGGGCCCCTACTGATAGATTTTTTTCCCCTTGGTAGGAATTGAACCTGAGAACTTTGGTGGGTCCCCAGTCTGACATCATATCACTGGACTACCAGTGACTATATATATATATATAGACTATATATGTATATAGAAGGATTTTGTTGATTTGATCAGAATCTTGGAATTTGGACATGATTAAAACCCAGACGAGGAAAGTCAGTAATAGTTGGGAAGAGGATTTTGGGCATTAATAAAAGAAAAAAAGTGTTTGTTAGTAGAAGGGTAATAGATCTTGCGAAGAATAATTCAATTACCATATTCCCCAGCGGAGTCGATTAGCGCTTCGCTCGGTCCGTTTCGTTCCGATTGGTTATTCATTATCGATTCTCTCTGGTGTCTGAAAATCAATGCCAAAATTGAAGTATTAAAAGAGCTCGACTTGACGAGACCATTCGTTCGGAGATACCTCAGTTCTTCTTCTCTCTGTTTCAACTCCTTGACCTCTTGTTCGATTCTGGCTTCGATCGACGTATAATCTGATTTCCTTTGTTGCGGAGCGGGCGCTCGATATTGTTGAGGCTGCGGTTCCACCGGGATTTGCTGCTGCTGCTGCTGCTGCTGCGCTTGACTATCGAACGTACTTTGCATCAGACGAATTCTCTCGGGACTGGTCGGATGATGCGAATTAAGAAACTGGCCGTATAAGGTCTTCGGCGCCCCTCGAGTATACATCACGTATGATGTCTCGGCGCCGGATTGGTTTTGCTTGTCGTTGTTAGCACCGTAGTATTGTCTCTCTCGCTCTTTATTGTCTATCTCGTTGTTTTGCACCGCGAAATGCAACTGGTCCATCGATCCCGATTTCATAGGAACCTACGAAAAACGAGAATCAAAGTTCTTCATCCGACTCTTTCGCTGTACGACTTACATTGCGGGCTTCGTTCCGAACTCCGTATTGCTGCAGACCATTTTCTACAACGACTTGCAAGTGATCGTATGACTGAGCCGATCTGAGTGGAATCGGCTCGCTGTTCCCGCCGTCGACGTAGGATTCCCTTTGTTGCATTATATCTTCCAAATGAGGCAAGCCGAGTTCCGTGCGGCTGGAACGTAGTTCGGCTTCGCGTTCTTTCAGCTCGCGAATTTCGCGAGCGATCAAACTTTCGCCGGGCGATTTGTAGACGGTTTTGTCGACGTCGTTCGATTCGTGCAGAAGAATGTCGTTCTTGTTGACCGGCGGCGGTGGCTCTACCCATTCGGCTAATTTCCATTGTTTCTTCGACGGATTGGAAATCGGCTCGAAAACCGGGTCGACGGCGATGCTTCTTTGCTCGATTATTCTTTGCGCCGTTTTAGGCGCGGCGCCCGACCCTCCGTGAGTCGTCGTCAGATTGGGGTTCTTTTCGTATCGTCCGACGGGCTTGACCACCACTTTCGGGGAGGCGTTCGCTTGATTTCTGAAATACGAGTGTTTTTTTAACAAAATTCTCGGAAACATTCAATGAAACGCTTACCTGACGGAGTTTTGCCAGTTGGCTCGAAGCTGACTGTTATCGTCGACGAAGGCGAACGGCGGCTGAACGACTTCGAGCAGTTCCACTCTGGTGTTGGCGGACGGCGTGAATTTTTGTTTTATATGCGCCGGTACGGTGATTCCGACGCTAGAGACCACTTGAGGATGAGTGCACAAATAAGCGATGAGCAACTGAATTTCTCTTTCGGGCGTCGGAACGATTTTTTGCTCGTAATACACCGATGGCGATACGGCGCTACGATTTCTAGTCGGCTCTCGATCAACGTTTTGATAATTTCGTTGGTCTACAGTTTGGTAACCGCGCTGATCAGTTTCGAAAGTCGATGGTCTTTGCTCTTCGTAGCGGTTCCTCGACTGAGGTCTTTGCTGTTGCTGTTGCTGTTGTTGAACCAGTTGATAATTTCGAGGTTCCTGTTCGACGACCCTCGGTCTCTGAAGTTCGTATTCAACTCGGGATACGTGCCCATTTTTGGTAACGGGCTGTTGTTGATCGGCGACGATAGTCGAGGTCTTTTGAAGCACCGGTTGACTATCGTCCACTCGCTGCTGCCATTGATTTCTAGTTTGACTGACATTGCGAAATGAACTCTGCGTAACTCCTTCCTAGAATAAAATCTGCGATAAAGTACTGATAAAGATTATTTTATGTAATTGGCTTTACTCGATCGCCGTACGGATCGTACGGTTTTCCAACGGTTTCCCGATATTCAGGCTCTGGCTCGTAGAAATTGTCACCTGCGTATCTTTTCATGTTAGCCAATTCCAAATAGTTGATCGGCCGAGTAAATAATGGATCCGAAGGTTCGCGAGAGCTCGCCAAGCCGTAAGGTACAATCGGATTCAAATTTTGTTCGTCCTTTACCGCCAATAAACTAGCGGTCAGAAGCTAAACGAAAACTACTTTAAAGCGATAAGCTAAGTGAAGGTCCGGCGGTCAGTTTGTAAAGTGAAACATTTTTCGTGAAAAAAAATCCAGAAAATCAGCTTACGTCAGAGGGTTTCCAACTTTTGTGCAAATTTTTCGGACGTTTCAGTTCGGAGTCGAGCCACTTTTCGTGTTCCTCGATACGTTTATCCCATAAACTTTTCACCCTACCGTTCGTTTCGTTGTTGTTGTTATCCAACGAATTCGAAGCGTCGGACGGATGGGTTTCTAAACGAAAAGCGCTCGGATAAACATCTTTTAGCTGTATTTAGAACCGATGATCCGCGCGAGGAATGTAGAAACGATATTTCTACAGTAACTATCCCTCGTGATGAAACGCCCTCCCCAGGGAGGTGACCGCAGGCTACGCGTGGATCGGCTTCAAATATGCCATTAACTTTTTAAAAGTAATACTCATGACACCTCAGTATTTTTCGAAAGCGCCCGTCGACAGCTAGCTTAAGCGAAGATAAGGCGATGAAACGCTTTCACATCCGCCCGATGCACAAATAAACTGTGTTCTCGATAGTTGAGCACCGAACATTATAATACGCCTACGTACTCCGGGAATTACCCTGAACAAACTTTGACATCGAACAGTAAAAGGCGAGGAATGTAAGAGCATCGTCTATACTCTCCTAAGAGCGAAAAGCTATTGTGTATATTTCTTCGTGTTGACACTATCTGTAAAGCTAGTCGATTTTGACGGCTGATGTAAGTTAGCTCGGGCGAATGATAAGAAAGTCGAACATTTTTTGACGAAGTTGCTTGTTTTTATACACCATAAAAATTGTGTCATTGGTGAAGAATTTACATTTTTTAGTAGAAGCAATCTTCAACTTTTGTATAGCTTTTAACAGTTCGCAACTCTTTCGAACGTCAACACGAAACAATAATGTGAAGCTGCTCCAGAATGAAAATATATCTCGATTCATCGACCACGTACCTTTCGGAAAAGAATCATTAAAATGTACATCCGCATCTCGAGCTTCCTTCGATTTATCCCACCAATTTAAGCTCGCAGGCTTCTTACTCATAGCTCGTAAAGATTCTAAGCGTAGACGAGGTTCCAGATAGTCGTACTCGTTTAGACTGTCGGCTGCCGAGGACGAGGAGGAATCAGCCAAGATCCACTGTTTGAGAGGTTTATTTAGTACGGTTTGTTCTCGAACGGCTCTTCGCCGTTCTCTTTCCATCTGTTTTCTAGTCGGTGCGTCGATAACCAGTTCGCGAGATTCGTTTTTAAAATTCTCATTAGTTTTTTCTGTAGAATTTGAGCATTTTTTCAACACCATCGTCGTCGTTGATGAAACGGATTTAGTCGAAGGTCGATCTGATGACAAAAAACCTGAGTATAGTCAAATATAAATGTTTCGACAATCTTCTTTGTTAGCTTAAGTTTTGGTTTTTGAATCGATCAACCCGGATTTGAAAATCAATCGATAAATTAATGACCTTGCATCCACTCGGCATTTCAAGGTCACTTTGTTCTGTTAAAATGTGAGAAATAGACTTTCGATATGCAGGATGGATATTATTCAGTATTATTATTTGTTATTGGAATAATCATCAGATCGACCGAATGCTGGGAATTTTTACAATTAACCCTCTCAGTGGATCGAGCGCATTCTCAATTGTTACGATAATACGGGAGAAGTTTACGAAGGACGTAGCAATCCGAAATGATGTTAATCGGAAACATTGACGTACTTGGTTTCGGTGATTCCATTCCACGATTAGGTAGTTTTCTCGCGATAATCGTCTTGTTGGATACTTTATCTGTTGTAGCTTTCTCCGACCCTTCTTCCGACGGTTGTTGTTTGGCGTTCGGTGACTCGTGATAACCATTCACAGCTTTCATTTGATCGGCTTCTTGCACGGAATGGATATATTTTTGATAAGCTATCCTATCGGAATATAAGCCTCGAGGGTTGGACGCCACGGGAGTGGGGTTCCTCTTTAAATGCATCGCGATGAGAAACGGCAGAATTAATTACTGTACGATGGCGAGGTACCGTAGCGTCGGTAATAGTTGCCCTAATGAAGTATACCCGCACCTGCAAAAATACTAAATATTACCCATACTAAACGACATTCGGGCGACGAGGAAACTCCGACCTCGAAGTTTAGCTCAACTAACTGTAACGGTAGGAATGTTACGAATATAAAAGCTCGTCTACGTTCGACGCAAACTCGGTTGAATTTGTTTTCCTTCTTCACGCTCGACGCGAGTAGGACAACATTACGCAATGGGATTCGGCTCATCTTCAAACAAAACCATACGCGACTGTTACTCGGAGATGCGACGAATTCAATGGATACCCCCAGCCGTTAAGTAACCAGTTTCGGGGCAAAAACGCAGAAGGAGTCCGGCGTCGAAAGACTATGGACGAGGAACCGACCATAGTTCCAACATCATCGAGTCGCAGTTCGAGTTACCCACGGTGGTACAAATATTTGTGAACGAGATTTCTCCGAAATTTCACTGCAAAAAACTGCCGATGTTTATTTCGGCGTACGACTTCGGCATTGTATTCATTCCGGTATATCAATTTTAAAATCAAACACTGTATTTGGTGGGATAATGCGCTTTTTACGAGCGCTGCTGCTGGAATAAAAAGTACACTAATCCTCGACCTTGATAATCAGTAATCCTACAGTAATCCTCGACTTCGACGGTCCTGTTATCTAACCGCGTGCTCGAAAAACAATATATGGATTCGAACTGTACATATCAGCGAGGGGAACTGTTCCGATATGGGATGAAAGATTCAAGTCGGTGCACGGAATGTGAGGCGGAAAGTGATACTGTACACCTCTTGATCGGTTGCCCATCGGTTAGGAAATTTTGGATGAGGAAAATGGTAGGGATAGATTTAAGGTTAGAGGAAAAGGATATTCTCTTTGGCCTGAAAAGGCTGGATAAGCTGGAAGGTAGAACACTAGATATGCTAAACACACTTGTAATAGTTGGAAAGTGGTTCGTTTATATACAATATTGTAAGGAGAAGCAAGTGTCTCTATTATTTAAATTATTTTTGAGGAAATTTTTGATAAGGGATATTTGGATATTTTTAGGATATTTTTTGGATATTTTTAACAAGCTAGCCATTATTATAATAGTAGTGAAATGTTCGAGGAAATGTGGAACGACTGGATTTAGGTTTAGGTCACCCCCAACCCCTTTTTTTACTTCAGTCACTCCACTTTTTTTGTTGTAATTTCTATTGTTTTATTTAAAATAAAATCAATCCTAAAAAAAAAGAAGAAATTACCGCTCTTTTAATTGAATTCTGACGTCAAATTTATTGATTTTAGCAGACGTCGGCAAAAACGAAACATATTTATGGACCGAAACAGTGCATTTTGCGCACGATACGCGACGTGGGAGGTTGCGGTTTTGTTTGTTTTTGTTTTGAAAATTTCAATCACATTTTTTCTCTCGATGGCTACGTCGAATTCGCCGAAATCGGCAACAACGCCTCCGGCGACGGAAGACACCGGTTTGATCAAAAAAGACGCCGCGAAATATTTGAATAGTCCCGAAAAGAATATTCCCGACGTCACCGTATGTACAAAAATTATAAACAAAAGTTACGGTTGTTTTTGCTTATATGTAAATAGAAAACTGAGAGTTGTTTTTTTGCGACCACAATTATTGATGATGTTTTGAAAAAAGGGTGTTAAAATGTTCCGACAACAACGACGACAAATTCGAATTTTATTAACCCGATTAAGTCTGATCGATTTACTTTCGCGACCTTCCATTTGTTTCAAAATAGTTCTTTATAGATGAAAAGGCGAGTTCTGTGTTAACGGGAATCAATCGTAAATCCTAAAGAGCGAAAAACAGTCGCCGCAATACTCGACCCTCATTTTCGAGTCGAGTATGAGTGATCGATAGGCCGGGTACCCGTTTCGTTGGCGTAGGTACCGAAACTAGGCCTACCTGTAATTTAACGCCCGTGCAACTGTTTGCTCGTTTAACGCCGAAATATTTTTGGTTGCTAGCCAAATTTCGAAACTAACCTTTTCCAAACTGCTTTTTTTTTCTTTCCCTTTTCTGTTTTCGATAACAGCCGATACCTCGAGATGTAGCGTATAATTTTATTCTTTCGACTCACTAAGCGTAATTAATGAGTAGTTTATAGTTTTTACCTTACCGTATAATTTTTTCTAATATAAACTTTCTGAGCTTTTTCGTAAAGAAGTGCTCGAAACTAAATTGATTTGAGTGACGCCGGAGTTTTTTTCCACGAGCTCGTCGACGTACGTTATGTCGATCCGTCTGGTGATTGAAATGCTTCGACGTCGCGTTGTAATTTTTCTCAGAATTGCGTCATCGCGAAATATCGTCGGTCTAAAAGGATTTTCTTGGTTGCTCGCCATTTTCGATAACATTTTTTCGCGGGGTGATTCAGTCGAGCACGTTTCTTGCGCGCTTGTCTACCGTGCGCGTCGTCTACCATGTCGTCGACGTCGTTTGTTCAGCGATTTTCAAAACATTCCCTCCCTCGTTCTATCGGAGAGCTCGAATTTCGTCTGTCACTTGTTTTCCTTCGTTTAAAAAGCGTTTTAACATATTTATGAGCGATCGCATTGATGGCGTCGTCGAACGGCGTCTTCGATTTTGTAGATTGGAAATTAGCGCTTTTTCGCGAGATATTCTTTTATAAAAATAGTTTCGCTCTGTATTCGTTTGCTCAACTTCTTTCTTTCGCGCCACCCTCTCCGTCGAAAAGTTTTCGTCTCGAGAAAAGTTTGTATGTTTTGAACTAACCGATCGTTTTTTTGAGAATATTTGCTAATAAACGTGTCGTCGCCCCGATCGTTCGTTTTACATATAACTATCAGTCGGAATGGTTAGAAACGAGGAGATTGAATTGAAATATGCTGACGATAGAACAGTTCCGGATGCGGATAATCCTAAATTGCAGGTTAGATCCTTGTTGCGGTGATAGTGAAAGTTTGCCCGGATCCATTTTACTTTTTTTGTCGTACGAACGTTAAGTGGAGGTATTTCGGTTTTTTTAGTTTTTATTTATTGTTTCAACTAATTTATCGGTAAAACTAGTTTATTTACACAATGCGTGTTTATTTTGTTGTTTGCGCTCGACTTTCTCTAACTTGGTTTGTTATACTGCAATTTCTTTCTTTTTTTAGGGTCGGTTGACTGGTCCTCTCATATTCGCAGTACTAGCCGCCGGATTAGGATCCTCGTTTATATTCGGCTATAATATCGGCGTTATCAACGCAGCCGGAGCTGTAAGTGATTATCATATTTTTTATCGTTAATTATCTAGTCTACTTTCCTTCATTTAAATATTCGGTAAAGCTTGAATTAGCAAGTTAGACCACTTTTCCGTTGAAATTGCTTCTTTCTTCATCGACATTTATTTATTGTCTGCCATTTTGATTGGAATTGATAAGTTTTATCTATTGAGCATCGCTCGCGCTCGTTTAGACAATTAAACGATGGATCGCCGAGCAGGAAGGTCTTTGCCCCGTAAATTACACTTGCACATCGATAGAGGCGAAAAATCTCAGCGACAACGTGTTTCTGGAAAAGTTGGCCAAACCCGACGGCAACGCTCAAGACAGAACGCTCACTCTGATTTGGAGCTGGGTGGTTGGGATTTTCCCATTGGGAGGAATGATCGGCGGTTTGTGCACGGGTTTAGTCGCCGATCGTTTCGGAAGGTGAACTCTCTAAATTGGAATTTTGTACTCGAACAATGTTCTAATATGTTATTAGCATTTTAGGAAAGGTGGTATGCTTTTGAATAATATCTTAACCTTCGTCGCTGGTTCCATTATGGCCGCTAGTAAGCCAGCCGGAGCATACGCCATGTTAATTTTTGGACGATTTCTGATCGGTGTTAATTGCGGTGAGTACCTCTCGTTAATCGCACTACTTTAATATTACCGCCGGTACGTCAAATTGATTTTAAATCGCGGTCCACGCGGCTTTATAAGCTCACCAATAAATAGCTGTAATTATAATAGTCGCGCTATTCGATTTATAATTGATGTCGTTTGACATTTTCTTAACCCTGATACTAAAATTATTACATTTATAGTTGTCGATGTACTGTATGCACTGTAGTTTTACGGACGATGTTCGACGCTTACAAAAACCACGGATAATTTGATTAACCCTCGGAACTTTTAGGCTTGAACAGCGGTTTGTCCCCAATGTATTTGACTGAAATTTCGCCGATTAACTATCGGGGGCTGTTCGGTAGCGTTAATCAGCTAATGGTGACGATATCCATTTTGGTGTCCAACGTGCTCGGATTACCGTTTTTGCTGGGAACGGATACATTGTGGCCGTATTTACTGCGTAAAATTATCTATCGCTTTGTAACTAACTATGCGCGCGAGATAGATTATGATTTATATTTTCAGTTTTCACAATCGTTCCTTCGATTTATCAACTATTGACGATGCCTTTTTGCCCGGAAAGCCCAAAGTATTTGTTAATCACCAAAGGTCAACACGATCAAGCTCGAAATGGTAAACCATATTTTTTTAGTTTGTTTATTTTTGGTTCTTTTCGCCAAAGGTTGTTTTTTATTAAGCTTTGGTAAAATTGCGTCAAACGTCCGACGTCGACGCCGAGTTGGATAAAATGCAAGCCGAAGCTGATAAAATGAAAAACGCCCCCAAGGTGCGAGCTATTTCGCGCAGGGACTCGAATGAAATTAAATAGTTAATTATTGATAGATGTTTTATTTTTAAGGTTAAATTCGGCGATATGTTTAAAGACGTTATATTGCGTTGGGCTTTGTTCATCGCCGTTATGATGATGCTTTCGCAACAGTTATCCGGCATCAACGCCGTAATCATTAATATTTTTGTCAACTTGCAATGTTGAATGTATTTTGTTTTTCGTTTTCGAGGCAATGTTTTACTCGACTCAAATTTTCGAAAAAGACGCTAAGTTGAGCCCGACCGCCGCCACCGGCGCCACTCTGGGCATGATGGCTGTGAACGTCTTGATGACTTTCGTTTCGACGGCTATCGTCGATAAATGCGGTCGTCGTACGTTACAGTTAATCGGATTAGCAGGCATGTGGCTGTCGACTATTCTGTTGGTGGTTTCTCTCTATTTAACGGTAAGGAAAATTTCCCGCTACCATCGGTTTAAATTATAGTCTATAATAGTCGATTTTTATATTACAGAGCATCGGATTCGCGTGGGCTGCGTATTTATCTATCGTTTTCGTTATCGCCTTCGTCATTGCTTTCGCAACTGGACCGGGTATAAAAATGAGAATTACGTTTTTACATTGTCCAAATAGATATAGATAACATCTTTTTCAGGATCCATCCCTTGGTTTTACGTCAGCGAATGTTTCGAGCTAGGTAGTGTAGGCTATGCTAATTCAGTCGCGGTGGGCGTCAATTGGTTCGCAGCGTTTTTGGTCGGTTTCTCTTTCCCTCCGATTCAGGTTTGGTTTTAGTTTCACGTTTTCTTTCCATTGATTGTTGCCTGAAATGGACTTTTCTGTTTTAGGATATTTTGAAAATCTATTCGTTTTTGATTTTCACCTTTTTCTTGACTGTATTCTTCTTGTTCACGTTGAAGTTCGTGCCAGAAACGAAAGGCAAGTCGGTCGTCCAAGTTCAGAACCAAATGCGAAAACAGTTGGGAAAAACCAATTGAGGTCGAAGGCGTGAAATCCTCAATTCGCCACGCGATACAACGAAGAAATTAATGCTGTTTTTTTTGTTGCTAATTTTCCGTACAATTGTTTTGTCAGTTTCAACTTTTTAGCTTTAAGCTGAAGCGTAATTTTTTTTGTTTCTTTCTCTTCGAATTGCTTTTCCTAGTTTTGGTTATTTTTTTTACCATTTTTGTATTATTTCGTCGCGGCTATCTTCCTTCGTCGAATCTCTTACTAATTCAACTTCTAGGGAATAATTATGTTTTTTTAAGTTTCAACTTTTTTTAATATAATTACAAAGAAATTCCTGTAAAATGCTAAAAATAGTTTTTTTTGTTAGTTTTGTCTTAAATTTTACTTTGGCCTAAATTCTATGTAAATTTTAATTAAAAAAATTTTAGCATTTATATTTATCTGTGTGAAACTTGAACTTGACTGAAACAAACTTTTTATTATCGCAACTTTGCGATTGCAAATACCTAACTGAAATCAATTTAACTGACAGTGACGGCAACAAAACCCTACTAAGAACTGAAATATCGGGTGAGTCAGCAGAATGGCGGTCTTCTATTTTTTCTTACTTTACACTATTTTTGCTAAAACTGCACTTTACACTAAAAGCTGCAGAATTTCATGCTCTACAAGATCGGCTTATCAGCGTTAAAGTGGTGGCCCTGAGGGGTGGTGGGAAGATGAAAAGTAAAGATATCCAAAAAATTGTATTTTCGAAGCTAGAAATCGGAGATAAACCAACTAAAATATTCCCCGATTTAAATGGCGCCGTTGGATTACGCACGATTGAACAATGGAGCAAATTGCGAAGGAAACATGGCATTATCAGCTTAAGTACACCTAAACGTCAACGCACTGCACGTTCGAAAGCTAATGTTCAAATGATCAAAAATCGAATGAAAAGAAAGAAACAAATTTCGACACGAATTATCGCCAAAGATTTGAGTATCTCGCAATCAAGCGTTCAACGTCTGCTCAAAAATGATCTCTCATTACATCCGTACAAAAAAGTTTGACAGCCCTATTTGCTGACCAATCACAAAGAAAAACGCGTCGAGTTTGCCAATTGGGTAAGAAAAAATTATCGAAAAGCATTATCGATCGAATTCTTTTTTCTGATGAAAAAATGTTCGACGTTGACGGAGTCTACAACGCGCAAAAAAACCGAATATGGGCAGCTACACGTGCGGATGTTGACGCAAAAGGTGGGCTTAAAGCAGTGCAAAAGTTTCCTCAAAAAGTCATGGTTTGGCTTGGAGCTTGCATAAAAGGCATAACGCCTTTAGTGATTTTGGATAACGTAACGGTCAATCATAAGCGCTACATCAACGAAGTCCTTTCTGTGGCTCAAAAATATGGCGATAAAGTGTTTGGAAACGATTGGATTTATCAACAAGATGGTGCTCGAGCTCATACTCATCAATTGTCCCAAAAATGGTGTGAAGATCCCTTGCCCGATTTTATTCGAAAGGATCGTTGGCCGCCGTATATAGTCCGGATTTGAATCCTTTGGACTACTGCGTATGGGATGAATTTAATAGTCATCAATTGGAATCGCGTAAAGTCGAAATCGACATTGATTGTAAAATTAAAATTAAGTTAATGTAGAGCTGTGAAACGAATTTCATTAGAAATTTTAAAAAAATCTTGTTTAAATTGGTCTGTTCGTTTGAATCCAATTCGTTTATCTGGCGGTGAATATTGTAAAAAATAAAAATTATTTTCTTGTAAAGAATTGGATTCTGCATCTTTTGAGCCCATCGGCACTGAAAAAGGTCCGCTAGTTTTTTTTTAAAGAACAAAAACTGAGGCCGCCATTCTGCTGACTCACCCGATACATACAAAGTTTCAAGGAAAACTTATGAAAAAATTTACTGTCATGAATATTGAATGGTTGACGAGAGAAAAAAACTACAAAAACACGAAAGCAATACAGGAGACCACTAAAGAGTAAAAACATAGCACTGAAATACTTATTTATACCATGTCCTTGGAACACTAGTTCATCTTTAGTTTCAATCCGTCTTCCTTTAAAACAAGACTAAAATTTCATTTTATGAATTTCATTAAAATTTCATTTTATGAACTCAGGTTGAATTAAGAATATAATAATTTTTTGCAAGAGAAAAATAGTGATCGATGTCAAAATAAAAACAATTGCAACGCATACCCATTAGTCAAAGCGTAAGGCGAACCCATTTTGCTTGCGACAGGTCCTTCGTACGTCCGGAAAAACATTTTGCTACCTCGTTTCAGTTGTCTCTGTAAAATAAAATGACAAATTTTAATTACATACAGACAACAAGACTTTTATAAATTTAATCAGCGTATTATAATAGTTACAATTAATATTAGCTTATCATAAAATATACAGGTAGATCTATTAATTTTCAAATTAAATTTCAATTAATCTATTACAACTTGTACAACTATGAGTTCATTTCAGTCTAATAAATTGCAAAGATGCGACAACCGTTGCTGGAATAAGGTGACTAAAAAAGAGAAAATACTAACCTCGGCGGCTAAATAGTCCCAACAATCTTGCCAGTGAGAGAAAATCGGAACCATCGGCCTCTGGCCCACCATTAAGCTGAAACGAAATAACAAATTACCGGTTAGTACAACTAAGTTAAAAATAAGTAAATATAAAACTTACGGGCTACCATTGACAGCCATCATCGTCGAGATGGCGCTAAACGGATAGCATACGGTACTAACGAAATACTAAAGCATTAATTAAGAATTACAAACTTAAGAACACTAGAGGAATAAATTAGTATTTTGAAAAATCCTTACAGGAATAACGAAGCGCAAAGTTTGTTTCATGGTTCGGCTAAAATTTTGCTTCTGTATTTCTTCTTCCGGTCCCTCGGTTACTTCGCGTTCGTTCTGTTCAAGTTAATAAATTCAGTAATAGTGACAGTAACAAAACTATGCGGACGAAAATTACATCTAAATTTTTCCAAATTCTTTCAACCAAAAACAATAGAGAATTCGCCGTCCACAGAATTAAAAATTCGCTAACAACTTGAGGAACTAGCCCCCTAAAAACGTAGCAGTTTTAAAAAAGTGTACCACGAAAGCGAAAAAGTGGAAATTACGAAAATAATCCAGCAACACCCTCTTCTCTGTAAATCGTTCGAAACGAACCGAAAACGCTAACGTAAATTGTTTCACGGCCGATAAACTGAGCCATCCGACGGATCATAATAACTAAATGAAAAACAAAAACAAAATATTATTTCAATTAAAATAATAAATAGTAATTATCAGATGTTGTACCTTGAAGCGGTCTAGACGCTATGGTGCCGGCTGTTTTCGCTACAGATTCTTTCAGCAGCTATAAGCAAATCTGGAATTCAAATTTTGTTCGACTAAAGTTCTACTGGAAAATATACTTTTCTGAAAAACCGACAATAAGCTTCGCCATCACTTTCATTCGATAATTGAGCTTCGGTAACAACGGGATCCGGGTAAACTTCGTCTAAATACTGAAAATCCACAATAAATTCAATCGTGAAGACTTTTAATCGAATAAAAACATCGACATACTCGTTGGGCAGCCAGAGAAATCGCGAGACCGCTGATATTATGGCAAATAGATGCCCCGACGCCGCGGAACAAACCGAGGAATCCGTCAGCTCTTTTAATGTGAGCCACTTGAAATATCAAAATATAAACAGTTGTTGAGAGTAGTATAACGCATGAAATGAATATTAATGAAAAAGAGGTTAATTTCATTACCATATTTAAAAGTGTTCGGCAAGCAGTACACGTCGTTTCCGAATAAGATCCATGTTTTGCAACGTTCTAACGGCAACGGTTCGTGACCAAGCTAAAACGTAAAACGTGTAACGCCGCAAAAGTTAGCTAGCGATATCCGACAACCGACATTTGTTTGAGTGCAGTAGTGAAATGATCGCCGGCAGTGGGTCGAACAAGTGAAATTATTTTATATCGCAATTTATAACAAGCCTCGAGTCATAGTGACGCAATAGCACTTTATTGAATTTGCTTACTTGCATCAACGTCTTCGCGTACAACAACGGATGAAACGCGGCGCCGACGCCTAAAGCCAAACAGGACTGAACGTAGGGCGACTTGAAAAAATTCCTTTGATTTTCGGCGTCCATTTTTTGGCGACCTTCGGATCGGCTATTAAAGCAAAACGACTAATTTCTGCACAATTTTGTTTATTATTGCCCAGTTTATCATTTACGCTGAAACACTAGCAGAGTTAATGTTAACGATTTCGGCGAGCGCTAAACAAATACTAACCTTAAGATCTTCTGCAAAAGTAAAGTTTTTAGCTGGAAATTTAAAATTAAAGTGTATGCTTTTTTGCTGGATTTTTTCGATAATTTAACATTCCAATTTAACAATCCAAGTTTTTTGACTGAGCGTCCTTTTTATCATTCAAGAATTTCGACATGTGTTTGATGCAGATATAAAAATAGCACTCGAAATAGCGCTCGATTTGTACTCGTTGCTATCGTGCTGCGATTTTTATTTTCACCATTTATGATGCGGTTCTTATTGGGGGGGGGGGGCACTCGTAATGCAGTCAATCAGATAGTGACTTTGTTGACGCAGAGTTTCGAAAAATTGTCAAAAACCTTTTCAAAACTGCGGTTGATAGAAAAGTAAAGGGATTTGACAAGTTGAGATATACAATCCCAATTTAATATCGATTTTCGAGCATGCGGCTAGATTCTTCTAGACAGCGATCCTTTTTCTTTCTATTTCATCCTGCATGCTAAACTATCTGAAAATAGATTGTAAATTTTAACTGTCGGAAAACTTATTTATATTTTGCATCAATATTAGCAAAATATAGTAAAACATTGCAAAAAGTTTAACACATAACCGAGAATTAAATATTCAAATTTCGTTTATTATTGAAATTTAATACAATTTCTAAAAAGAAGCATGTTTAAGACAACTTATAGCAAATTATACCGTGAAACGTTTATAAATATGCAAATTACCTGTCGAAGTGCATTTGCGCGCGATTTACGCGCTCTTGAGAAAAAACGCAAATTCTTCGATAAGTTCTCAATTTTTGCAAGCACGAATCGATAATCGGTTCGCTTTCGGCGCATTTTGTGATTTATCGAAAGATTTTTATCGAAACTTCTATGAACGTGGGCGCCGGAATAATTAACGATTCGAGTCACGTGACCGTCAATAGACGGCGTCCGCTGCGAGCGCGAACGGGCAGCGGCGTCGGTTTCGAAACGCCGAACGGCGAAGAACCTGAGCATCGGAAAGACGTTCGCTCGACGCGACGATTATCGTGGACGAAACGAAAAATGAGCGCCGCCGTTGTAAAATCGGACAAAATGTCGATGCCGATGCATTTTCATTTATTGGGCGACATCACCGACCCGCTGAATTTGAACAGCATCGGCGCGTCGGGTTCTAGTCCCGCGCAAAGTTCGCCGTCGCCCTGTCCGACGCCCAACTACAATTATCCGGTGGACATCTTAATCCCGAGACATAAACGAGATCCGCTGAATTTGGAATCGACCGAAGGACCGTCCAACGCTAAAAAGCGTAAAATCGAACAGGAACGCGACGTGAAACCAGCCACGACGACGACGATAAACGTTAAACCCGATGAATCGAAACAGCAGCGAAACTGTTCGAAATTTAAATACGGCAACTACAACCGATATTACGGCAAACGTTTACCGCAGAAGACGGACGATCAACGAATGAATTTTCTTCGACGCGAATGGTTCGACGGCAAGGACGTTTTGGACGTCGGCTGCAACGTCGGAACCGTAACTATTCATTTAGCCAAAGAGTTTCGCCCTCGTCGTATCGTCGGATTGGATATCGACGGCAACTTAATCGGTATCGCTCGCAAAAATATCCGTCATTATTTGGACGACGGCGACGAAGCGGTCGACGGCTATCCCGAATCGTTTGCTCGCCAGTACGGACCCGTATCGGCGCCGCCGTTTCGACCTACGGACGAATCCAACACACACAAATTTCCAGATAACATAGTTTTTAAAACTGGTAACTTCGTGCTCGATTCGGACGAGGCGTTGAGTTCCGTCGCCGGCGAATACGATACGGTTCTAGCTCTCAGTATCACGAAATGGATTCACTTAAATTGGGGCGACGACGGGTTGAGGAGATTTTTCAAAAGAATCTACAAAAGTTTAAAGCCCGGCGGCTTACTGGTGTTGGAACCTCAGCCGTTCGTGTCGTACAAAAAACGAAAGAAGCTTACGGTAAGCTACCGCATTTTTCTCATTTTATTTTTACGTCAAAAACAAACGTTAACACTTTTATTTTCAGCCGGAGATTTTCGAAAATTTCAAAAATATACAATTCAAACCCGATCAGTTCAGCGAATATTTGCTCAGTTTGGAAGTCGGTTTCAGTTCGAGCGAAGTTATCGCCGTGCCGCACCATAGTTCCAAAGGTAATTTTTCTCTCGAACGACAAATTTTCACCCGATCTCGTCTTTTTGCAGATTGTACCTGGATTTATAAGTGTTCTATCAATTTTTAGGATTTCGTCGACCGTTGTACCTGTTCACTAAACCGACCGTTGAGCGTTTGTTGACGTACGAAAAGTTAAATATGTTGAAGAAGACTGCCGACGACGATTTATCACAAATTTCTTGAATGTCTGTATTATTACATATAACTGAATGACTCGAATTATTTAGATGAATATAAAGTTATGACATTGTTCAAAAATTATCTACCGTACACATGACTGCGGCATCAATAAAAATACAACCGTACTAAATTTGAAATTTGCCATACGAATCTTGATATTGGTTTTGGAGCACGAGGTTAAGATTCAGGAGCTGTCAGTATCATTCTGCATGCTTAAAATTCAGCATCTAAATAAGGATTGTACATTATCGCTTTTGGATTTCTTTATTTTTCTTACAACCATAATTGCGAAAGCACTATAATGGCAACCAGTATTCCTGTTATTCAGATAAATCTGATTACATTTTTAAGTAACACTGTAGCAGTTGGCATTATTCCAAAGTGCCTCGTTTGAATTTATTAATTCCTCGTTAATTGTTTTAATTACCGATTTGATGTGAAGTATGTGGTTAACAGCTGCAAGGTTTTTGCCTCGACGTATGTTAAACTCGCCTTATCACCCGATAAAACCTCTCGAGAAAGACGACAAATGGTGGAAACGGCAAAGAATATTTAAATTTAGCGCAGTAAGACTAGCTATATCAGTAAAATGTCCAATTGACTCGAATCATTTTTCGGACAATTGTTAATTAATTAGTTTGCTCGTGCGCCTACCCAGCTAGGTTCCGATTGAGGCTAAATTTGTAATTCTTAAATCTAGAAGAATGGAATTAGTACGACTGCAAATTAGTGAATGTTATTCCACTCAAT
This sequence comes from Prionchulus punctatus, assembly GCA_034698125.1. Classification (NCBI taxonomy): domain Eukaryota; kingdom Metazoa; phylum Nematoda; class Enoplea; order Mononchida; family Mononchidae; genus Prionchulus; species Prionchulus punctatus. The sequence continues at coordinate 17,535 of JAQGBA010000776.1, forward strand.
TTATTCCCATCTTGGAGTGACGTTGACAATTTTACCCAATTTATTTATACTCCAATGAACTCAGAAATATATTCAATCAATTGTGTTTGTTATAATTTTATTATACTCATTTCAATTTAAAAATTGTAAATATCCCTTTCTCTACGATAGTGGAAATCGTGCTCAAGTATCCTTTTCTCATTTTAGTGGTTTTACGGGGACACGCGCGACCATTTTAAAAATGCTATTCAACACACTCAGCATTCTTGGAAACGGCAACAGCGTCATTTGAACTCTTTACCGCAAATTACCGGATGGGTAATGTTAGCTAATCAGTTCAAATTATGTGTGCATTTTTATGTACTGTCGCATTTAACTTCAGTTTTATCGAAAACGTGTCGACGCCGCGTTAAACGAACATAACGTTTCTTACTATTTGTTGGAAGACGTTCTGAAAAAGGTTGCATTCGAACAGAATCATTCGATTCACGATTATTTTTTTTACAATTTGATTTTAGCTGGACGTACGATTGAATTTGAAAATGCTGCACTTTTTGGCAATCTACGAACCTCGAAGTTTTAAAGTAAGAAATTTGTTTAATTTGGTATTTGTTGTATTAGTAAGTATTGTTAAATCCCATCCGTTCCCTCCTCCCAAAACGAGCTTTACTGAACACTTACTTATACAGCCCCTTATTAAATTTTTTAAAATTTTGATTCAGAGCTTGGCCATGTTAGCGAAACAAGTTGGTTTGGAAAATGGCATGTCTTTCGATGGCTCGCGCAAAAATCCACCTCCCGAAAACGTCATTACGAGAGGTGTGCTGTAAATCGTTTTCGACTGATTTGTTCATTTTCTTTCGTTGTAGTGTCTTAGCAATATTAAAATTTATGCTCGCCTCAAAAATCTTTTTTATATTATGATAGAGAGGAACAATTATTAGCTGATATATTGGTGCAGTATGTTCGTGAAGATTAGTAGGATAGTCGCTTTTGATTTGGCGCCGTGCAGAAACTTAAAACATAAATTGGAAATCTTTTATTATAATCACAGTTCGGCATTACTTTAATATTCTGAAATCATCGCGCAGAAGTTGAAGCTATCTTTCATCGGATTGCACTTTTAACATGAACGCATTTGAGGCGCAAATTACAGATCTTCACTTTCCACCAAAAAGAAATACATCTAGTTTTTTTCAACGACCTTGTTGTACCTTCTCAAATATTTCTAAAGACATAATAAAGGCGTGTGTTTCCACGCAAAGTGTAGTGAACACTGTATTCTAGTTTCTAAAATAGAAGTTTAAGAATTGCATGCGCACATCGGAGATGTCTCCGTCGGATCGTAATCAAATAAACATTACCTGTAGAACTGTAAAATTTTGATTTGTTCGCGAAAAGTGCACCGATAAATAAAAATATGGTAGCTGTCCGATGGCTCGGGTCGATGATATTGGTCCAACTTTTCATCCGCGCGTGTCGATGTCAACAGGAAGAAGATGTTCCCGTAACGTCCGGATGTTACGACGATTTAATAAAATCGAATCCGACTTTAAAGAATCGTTTTTCCGACGACATGCTCCGACAACACTGCAGGAAAAGTGCGACTTGGAAAAAACAATCGTTGGACAGCCTGGCGAAAAACACGAAACCGTTACTATCGCCCGCTCAGCAGGAATGGGCGGCGAATATTTGGAACTGTAAAGAACTCAAATGTCTATGCGGAATGTTCGATTTTTGCAAAAATTTCCTCAAACAAATCGAAGCCGCCGCCGCCGACGGTCTGGGAGGAGGGATATTCAACGCTTCGAATTTTAAGGGACAAAATTTCGGCGGAGGTCTGTCGAAAATCGGTCGAAGACGAAGAAGACAGAGTCGGGACGACGTCATCAACAATTTACTCAGAGATAAAGTTGGAAAGTCGAACAGGAAGGAAATCAGGGTGATGACCAATGGCGAAAGGAACAGATTCTTTAGAGCTCTAAATAAATTGAAATTCGAAAAGATCGACAGCATGGGCAAGTACGATATCATGATCGTTTATCACACGCCCGAATATTCGCCCGAAGCTCATTTTTGCGCGGCGTTTCTTCCGTTTCACAGAGAGTTGTTGAAAAGTTTAGAGATGGCCCTCAGGGTCGTGGATCCCGACCTGGCTCTGCCCTATTGGGACACCACGTTGGACGAAGGACTGCCCAACGCCCGAGACTCCGTACTGTGGACGGACGACTTTTTCGGCAACGGCGACGGCGACGTTGTTAGCGGTCCGTTCGCCAATTGGACGACGATACCCGACGCTAGATTCAAAGCGCTGTCCAATAATTTAAAAATTGTACGCAGTTTGGGCTCGTCTCCTTTCGGAAGTCTCATGAAAGACAAAGACATCGATACTTTAATGGCGAAGAATAGTTTTAGACAATTTTCGTATTGCGTAGACCCGTTCACCGAACTGATTCACGGTTCGACCCACATGTGGGTGGGAGGACATATGTTGGAACTAAGGATATCTCCCAATGATCCGTCATTTTTTGTATTTCATACATTCGTCGGTAAGCAATTTTAAACGAGTTAGTATCATTTCGATCGGAGGATGATATCGTTACTCGAAACAACTATCCTTAAATTTACAGATTATATTTGGGAGCAATGGCGTCAGCAGAAGCAAACTAGGCAACAAAGAGAAACCGACTACGTTACGAATCAAGATGCTTGCACTCAATTTGCGTACGGTACCGAGAAGATGAAACCGTTTACTATAAAAGTTCGCGACGGATTGTCGAATATGTATACGGATCAGTTGTACGCTTACGAACCCAGGCCAGTGTGTTCGGTACAAAATCCGAACTGCGGATCGGCTTTCCTTTTTTGCGACCTCAGACGATACAAGTGCGTGTCCAAGGTTAAAGTCGGCGGAAATTGCAACGGTTTCGACGGTTCCGATATTTGTTACCAGTCGCAGTGCGTCGGCGGTACGTGCCGAGGAGTCGCCGAGGCTCGAACTTCGGCCCCTTTAGTCCGGACTCCCGAACCGAAACAACCGATTTTTGGTTTGGAGCCGAAACCGAAACCGCCTCCTTCGACGCGGACAACGACAACGACAACGACGGCTGTTCCGCCACCGGCGCGTCCACCCTTTTTTAGTTTTATTCCATCGACGGAACCGCCTTCGCCGAAGACCGTAGCCTCGACGGTGGCGACGAAAACCATTCCCGAAGTGGTTGCGCTAATCGTCGCGAGTCCGACTACTACGACGAAAAGTACGACGGCGACACCGGCGAAAGCTGTATCTCCAATTTCTTCGTCGTCTAATACCGTGTGGACTCCGATAACAGTTTTATCGCTAAGTGGTCGAAGCGCTCAACCGTATCCCCAGGCGAAAATTGTCAGCAATGACGCTGATCATGGATTTCAATTTTTCGGTCGAACAGCCGATCCCAGTCAGGTGCCGTATTACAGCGGGGCGGCGTTCGCTCAAATATTGAACCCGTTTTCCGTTAATGAACGAGTCGAATCCACCGTCGACGTTTTCGACGCTGATGATAAGAAATGTATCAGTATGTGCATCAACGACGAAACCATATACACGCCTTGCGAAGCGCGGGTGACGCTTTTCACGGATTCTCGAAAGTCCGACAACGTACCGTACACGCCGAATTTCGATCTTGCGAAGTTTTTAAATTGGAACGAGAATAAGAGGAGTCCGGACAAGTTTCTTTTTTTATGTGCGTATTTACAGCTGATATTACAGCTATTTTCACTTCGAACGAACTCTCTATCGATTTAATATTTATCACATTTTTCATCCGACAGGTAGTCCAGCTAAACCAACGAACGTACCTTCGGCGTTGGTTGGTCCAACTCCGAACTTATCAATCCCGCGAGCGAAAGTTGTACCGGAAGCGCCCGAGGCGCCGGCGATCCGCCCGGATTCTGTTACGTCCAGCCCGTTTTCTTTAACTACATCTCATTCGTCGTTAACATTTAAAGGCGGCGATAACGCGAAGCCGAAAGGAGATAACGACGAAGAAGTGGTCGTAAGAATTATTACGGTAAACGACCAAAAAAGCCGAAGAGGAAACGGAGGTGCCAATCGGTTTTTACGATGCTAAATTTATGTTACTGTAATTATCTCTCTCTTTTTCTAGGATGCCAAAATTTACATCGATGTTGTCCAATTTGGGCGAGCGTCGGCGAATGCAAACGAAATACTTGGATGCAATATTCTTGTTCGAAAGACTGCAACGTTTGCAACAGCGGAGCATCGGACGTATCATTCGGTAAATTTGTTTCTGGGAAGTTTAATAAATTTTCGCTAATAAATCGTGAAACTGATCCGCAGCCGACTGCAACGATAATCATCCGAGTTGCGAAAGCTGGGCTAGAAATGGTCAATGCGAGCGAAATGTTGATTGGATGGAAGAAAATTGCAGATCGAGTTGCAACGTTTGTAGTCGAAGTGCCGACGAATTAAAGCAGTTATGCGGCGGCAATCCAAAAAAGGGTGGTAAGCATTTTCGTCAGTTATTTTCGAGTGGTTCTCGCGCTATTTTAGTATGTATTTTAGTATGTAATGATCTGAACGAAAAATGCAAAGACTGGTCCGAAAAACAAGAATGCCAAAGAAATCCTTGGTGGATGAAAGAAAATTGCGCGCAGTCGTGCCACGCTTGTTAATATTCCGTTTTGTTTCAAAAAATATATGCACAATTCTATCGAAGGTCATTTTGCGCAACTGCACGCGCAAACTTTTTGTTCCTTCTTTGTCATTTCCGCGCGCTGTTACTACGTGAGCAGCAGTTCGGAGAAACTGAAAGCTTTATGCGCTTAGACACCAAAATAACGAGTCATAATTACGTACGAGAAAAATTAGCATAGCTTAAAGTTGACATTAATACAACGTTCGACGATACGTTCGATACGCGGGAAGCGATACGCTGCTATTACAAATTACTGTTAAACAGTCAATCGAAAAGCTGAGAAATATGAGCAGCAATATTAATCGATAAATCGGTTGATTTTTTACAATAACAGTCTAGCGCCGGTATTTTTGTCGTCGGTAGCGCAGCAAGCGTTGCCGCAACATTGGTCCTTCGGGCATTTCTGGTTTAGAATATAGTAACCCGAACAACAAGTCGCCGTGTTGTTGTTGTAACATTGATACTGGCAACACGACGCCGATCTGTCGTCGGCGCATTTGGACACGACTTGACCGCCGCAACAGATGTTGCTTCTCGTATCGTAACATCGACCGTTGCAACAACCGGAGAATATGCTAGCGCAAGCGTCGACGCCCACGCCATCGCAGCATACTTGTTTCGATCTATCCAAGCACTTCGATCCGCAACAGACGGCGTAGAATTGGCTGCATTTGTCGATGATCCGTCCATCGCAACAAAGACTGGCGGTCACTCCGTAACAATGCTTGCCGCAACACTTGCGCAATTCGGTCGAGCACAGTTCGTAGTTTTCGCAACAGTTGTACAAGCTCGTATCGTACCAATTACGATTGCAATACTCGCCGCTGATCGACGCGACGAAGAACAACGAAATCGTTACAGAAACGAAATGAAACATATTCGCGATGGGAAATTTGACCAAATTTTGCGAAACGATCTCTAACCGTTCGTCCGCCCGTGCGTGAATTATTATTGCGTGCGAAACGAAAGAAGGCGACGCCTTTAAAATTCGAATCGGTGTTAAACGATACTTCACCTTTTCACCCGGTAGAATAAACTCGTCGCCTTTTAACGCAAATTTTAGGATGTTTTTCGCGAGCGCGATCGATTATCGTACGCTCCAATTCCCCCAACCGCTTAGTTGCAAAACGGACGAACACGCGTAATATAGACGACGCACGATCGTCGGACGTAATAATAAATTGACCGTACTGTATTTGCGAACTGGATGTGCAGGATAATCAGCCCGGGCTAGTTTTACTGTTTGCGCTGTCGCAACAATGTTCAAAGGTGTGCATTGAAACTGCGAGCTTCAAAATTTTTAATTTCACTATTCATTTTGGTTCGAATCTTGAAATAGATTTCGACGCAGTTATTTTTTAATTTTTAATTAATTGTTTATTTGCACTATAATTAACAAAAAAAGAAGTCAGAGCGATAAAATAACAAGTAATAACAAATTGAATGTGCTGGAGAACACAAGATTATAAAACATTATAGAAGCGCACCCCTAGTGTGAGAATGGATAGACTATAGTAGGTAAAAAAAGATCTAGTCGTTTAAAATTTGGGAGCATGTATACTTTATGGGCCCAGAAGAATTTCACAAAAATATCACTTATCGGATTCTCCGTACTCGAAAAACTCTAAAATCACCGAAATTACGCGGCGCTCTCTCAAATTTAGAAAAAAAATTTTTTGAAAAAGTGACTAAAATTTTTTTTCGAAAAAAGCAAATGAGAAAATAACATATATTTCACTTTTTGGCTGCTAGAATGCGAAATTAATAACTAGCCACCATAAAGGTCATAGGGTCAAAGGCCAGTGGGTAAACCCGTTACTTATTTTTCCATCGGTTTACTTTGGATCTATGACAATTCGGCCCACATACAATTCCGCGCACGTACAAGCATAAACCTAAGCTAAGCCAAAGCCTAAGCCTAAGCCTACGCCTAAGCTAAGCCAAAGCCTAAGCCTAAGCCTACGCCTAAGCTAAGCCAAAGCCTAAGCCTAAGCCTACGCCTAAGCTAAGCCAAAGCCTAAGCCTAAGCCTACGCCTAAGC
>JAQGBA010000777.1:0-24233 GCA_034698125.1 Prionchulus punctatus
TTCTAACTTAGTACGCCTTCGTTTTCTGTTTTCCAATCTTCATTCGCAACCAACTGGTCTACATGCCGATTTTCAATTGCTCCTTGTGCCACCGCTCGCTCATGAAAGGGATGTACTATAATTAAAGGAAGTTGACTTCCTTTATATACTTGTACTTGAAAAAACAAATAATCAATAATATTTATGAACATAGAGTAATAAATTGTTATTTCAACAAAAAAAAGTACAGGTAAAAGAAGTCTTACCTGCAGCTTTATCCATCATAGCATGGCTGACATGAATTGAAATTCTTTATTCTCAAAAAATGGAATGTAAAAATTTTTGCTTTGTTCGAAGATTTCCAAGAGTCTCTAATATTCCGAGTTCACAGAGTTCCTGAGTCTGTAATGGAAATTTATAACTCAGGTTATGAGAAAACAAAAAAATTCGCTAAATCGTGCGCTTTATTGCAGATTACTGTATATAGCCCATTAATTTGCCAGAACAGTAAGTTGACCGTAACTGGACCACTGGAGTATTTATCATTCTAAACCTTTGAAGAATCTTTAAATCTAAACAGTAAAATGCTGGACTGTTTGAAATTTAATTGCATTACAAGAAACAACAATAAGGAACAGTGTGACAGTATCCTAAAATTTTTGGTACTGTGCGCTTTAGAAAAGGACTGTATGGCACCAAAAGAATCACACATTCTATGCATGTTCGAATCAGAATGGTATTCGAAATACGTCAACTGTCACAGATACGACCAGTCATTAATAAACATTTTGCTTTCGTGGGCTAATGAATTTAATGAAGAAAAATACAATAATCCGCAAGCTGATGTCGCAATCTTGAAAGGAAGATGAATGTGTTCAGCGTTAGCTTACAACACGTTTTTTATATCATGGCTTCATTTCTGGTGGCAATAAAAAATCTTTATTACAGCAATCATCAACACCGTATTGGCAACACCGTATCATCTGATTTTATCGAGTCGAATAATGTTGCCCATGCCATTTAGATGGTTACATTTAATTCGTTAGTCCAATGAAAATCAATCTTACTACATTACTAATTGTGCAAACGTGCATGGTATCCTGCTCTTCAGCAGCTGGACATCTTTTTTATAATTTGCACTGTACACATACTCTTTCACACCTTAAATAAGATCCAAATCCATCTTGAGCACGTATACTCTTTTCTCATAACCCGGAACTAGAACTTAGCATTCGCCCTAATCGAACGTTAGCATCAGTAGCCGAAAGAAGCCCACGATTGGCAGTATACCAATAATTAATTTGGGCACTTTTCCAAATTACCCAACACTTTCTCTGTCCCTCTGTCGTTCGTTTACTCACGAGCATTCGTTAAGAGTCTGGCCTCGGTTGTAAGCCGCCCTCGTTAAGTAGCCGCACTAGGTTGTAAGATGCATGTCCCTATAGCGGAAAATTAACGTTCTATGCTAGCACTCTATCGTAAGCCGATTTCTACAAGCTGATTATTAGAGGATTACATTTACTTTTTCAACATATCTGTGAGTGAGACGGTTAATGCGCTTAATAAATATGGATCTATCAAGTCTGATCAAGTCACTATAATCAAATATGCCTTAGATAACTAGGATGTGAGAATTTATAAATCAGATTTTCCAACGCCTGAAATTAAATGGCTGTTTGTTTTTTGACACTATTTAACATCTATTTTAGTTTTGTCACCATGTTATTTTTTCTCTAAAAATACAACCAAAGAGACAGATAACACGCGTTTTCTGCTTACTTTGCGATAACAGATCTAGAAGAGTAGAATTAGGTGTTCGGTCAGGTAAGCCCTCAACTTCAACTTTTGGTCGTACAAAAATGACTCTGTTCAAAGTCCTACCTACATAAGTCAAATCACTAGCCACGCTGATCACGTTTTCGAATGGTTCCCCTTCTTCAACTTGGCTTGACCAATTTCAAAACATCCTACCCTTTGCATTAAGTCATTAAGGAACAGATACAAAAGGAAGGTGATCCGTTATTGTTCCCTGATTTCTTCGATCGGATGAACCCAATTATATTTATTTAGGTATTTCGGACTAATATGTCCATTCTTATCACAACAACTGGTACATACCGTATTTAAATCCGGCTCCAAAAGAGCCTGGTTTACGGGGTTAAAAAATGACTACGATGCTGCAGAGAACCAGGAGGAGTTCAGTCCCCGCCCACAAGGCCAGAAAAACTCAGGCTTGGCTTACAATGAACGTGCCCTTCCACTGGTCCCCGGACTTGTGGCCCCCTAGCTTCCCAGACTGCAACCCGCTGGATTACTATGTGTGGGGCGTAGTTGAGGCGAAGGTCAACAAGGTCCCCCACAATACCCTAAATGACGTCACGGCTGCTGTTGCGGAGGTGATGGGGCATATGGACAAGGACACTGTGGTGAGGGCCTGTGGCGCCTTCAGGAACCATCTAGAAGCTGTCGTGGCCGCCGAGGGCGCCCACTTTGAGTGATGGCTAACTAACTATCTACCGTACTTGTGTTTGACATGTTTTAATGTAATGACAGTTAATCTTTTCGTGTATAAAATGATGTTTCTAATTTGTGGTGCATTAGTCCTAATTTACCGGCGCCACCCTGTATATGTCCATGTATCCAATTGTAGCCGATACAATTTTACTGACGAAGGAACTACATAAAGTGCCGGTGCAAGTTACGACTGACTAGCTAGTTTCGCGAAACATAAAAATAAGTCTTGCAGACGCACAAGAATTGCAATAAGGATAAAGTAACTTACCATAATAAAGGAATACAAGTATGAGCATACACTGTATATTATCCCTTATCTCGAGAAAACAGCTATTAAAATACAAGATACTCATACGAATGTCAAAAATGTTTTTTCTATGACAAGTAAAATGTTTTCATTCAACTGTCCAAGAAAACTGTTCGCGCCTAGCGACAGGAGATGGTGGGTGTCAACGATTAAAACATATAAAGAAAAGTCATCAAGACTAAATAGGTGCTAACACAATAGTTGTTGATTTAAGAATGGAAAAGAAATTTGGATGAATCCGAATCTGAATCTAAATATGGATCTAAATTCGCTTCCAAGGGTGCTATAAGTTTTGAAAAAATGAATAAAACACCGCTCATTCTTGCATGTACAGCGTATATAATATTTACGTCAACTCTTTCGAAGATAACGTGTCTTATCTGTCTGACGAAGTTAACTAGAGTGAGTCGTAAAGGCGCAAGTCATTTGAATCATATTTCGTTCGCTGTTTATTTCAAATTTGTCGTGTTATCTTTTTCGTTATGACTTGGGGAAACGATCTTTTGGTAAGTAACGCGTATCAGCAATCAACTTGTTTCGTTACTTTTCTATTATTCCAGAATCAAACTGAGAACGTGTCGGCCCATACTCATGCTGGCATTGAGTTTGTTGAACGGTTTTCTAATTTCGTCAAGGATAAAGCATTCATCGAATCTGAATATTCAAAACAACTTAAGTAAGGATTAAGATTTATTTGTTGACTGCTGACTTCGCTTAAATAAATCTTTTATTGGCTTCCTTTTACAGCAATCTTGTGAAAAAGTATCAACCGAAAAAAAGAGAGAACGAGGACAATAATGAATCACAGTAAGTTGTGATTAAATATGAATATAGAATCCCGAATTAACAAACAAAATTTGTGTTTCAGATATAGCTATGTCAAAGCATTTAATGACAATTTGTTCGAAGTTCATCAAATTGCGGTTCAGCACGAATTTGTGGGACAATATTACAGAGAAAATATTTTGCCGAATTTATTATCTTTAATACAAAATTTAAAGGAAGAAAGAAAATCTGTACGAAAACTCTTTTTATATGAGCAAAGTGGAAACTTAGTTTGCGAAAGCGAAACACATATTTTAATAGTACATGTTTAGTCTGCTAATTTAATAAATGCCTATCGAAAAAGGCTGTTCATGAAATTTTCCGTTTTCCTTTGCTCCAAATTTGCGTTGAAGTTGGACGCTTGATATATAGCTACAAATTACCCAAAACTGTCAGTGTTGACGCAAGCCGTTAAGCATCGTTTGTAATATCAATTCCGAAGCGTAATGAGTTTAAGAAAATTGCACAGGCATATAGCAAATTGGCAGACTAGCATGTACTTGCGAATCAACATTAAAATTCGTATTTCACTTTCGCAAACTAAGTTCCTTTTTAGTAATTTCACATTAGAAGACGCATTATTTTCAGTATTTGACTGATATTTCGAGGCTTCATCAAAATCTGAAAACATCAGTGGACAATATGACTAAAGTGAGTTTACATTCGTTCGAGAATTTTTACGCTTTTGATATTGTGTGTGCTTTAAAGGCTAAAAAAGTCTACATTGATGCCTTTAAAAGTTCCGAAGAAGCGCAAAGCAGATTCCAAAAGTCGGAATTAGATTTGAACACCCCGAGGCAATATACCGATAGAAAAAAATCAGAAGCTAATCAGAAACTGAATTTATGCGAAGAAGCGAAAATCAATTATGCTTCGCAATTGTGCAAAACTAACGAATTACAAGTTCATCATTACAACTTGCTGCTGCCATCAGTTTTCGATGTAAGAAGATCAAATCACTGTCTACTTTTAAAAAACTGCAAAGTTTCTTCTCACTCTTATTCTTTCGTTCTCGACCAAGATTCATCGAGATCCATTATGATAATGTTAACATTTGTTCATTCGTTCATTCGTTCGTCGAATGATTCCTCAACAGAGCGCTCAGTTTATTGACATCGATTGCAATAATCAACTTATTGTTTTCTAGAAACTGGAAGGAATGGATAAGAAACGAATTGAAGAATTTAAGAGAAGTTTTGCATTATGCATCGAACAAGAGCAGACTACCGCCGACGGCGTCAGTAAAAGCTTGTTGAATATGAAAAAACATTGCCAGGAAATAAATTCGGATAATGATTGTCAAATGGTCGTAGATCGTTTCAAATCCGACGTTAGCCAACCGACGGATTACACGTTCGTCGATATGAGTAACGAAGTTTCTCAAGTACAATCATCATGATTTGCAATGGCTATTGTCCATCAGCCACTAAATTTTGTTTCAGAGCAATCGAACTAGTAGGGCAGACATTACTACGTCGATGGATCCAACTGCTTATAGCAAAAAATTACAAGAAGCTATAGCCGAACTGCAAAAACGCATCAAAATAAAAACAGGCGAAAGGTTCAATACTCAGGTGACTGTCTATTCGTGTTTTAATTGGCAAATTCCTTCATTTTTGCAGGGAGGGTGCAATCCGAATGAGGAATGTCTACAGTTCAAATTCAGCATTGGGTAATCCTAAAACAATCCAATCCCAAATTGATGTGCTCACTGACGAAATTAACAAAATGGAATCAGACTTAAATAATTATCAGGTATACAACTGATTCTAGAGTCCATTCAACGCACAAATATAACAATTCAAAATATGATTTGCAAGTATGAAAAGTAAACCACTTACACTTATCAGAATGGTCCATACAGCTGTAAACACGTGGACCGTTTTTAAGTGTAAGCAGTTCTTGCTCCATCCTTACAAATCATTATTACGGTAGTCATTTTTAGTTACAATAGTCAATGGACTTTAGTGTCTTTCTTTTTTAATTTGCCTTTTTTTGTTATGCAGGCTTCCTTGCAAGCAAACCAGACAAACGGGCGAATGTCCATTCCAACTTTTTCTCCACCTTCAGAGTAAAAAAAGTCGTCTTTAAAATAAAATAACTTTTCTTCATTACCATCAAAATATTTTTAGAAACAATAATAAAAGTAATTTCCTGTTCACCACACTGAGAAAAAGTTCAACTCCTGAACCGAGCAAAAGTCCAAAATCGAAACCAACTTTGTAAAATTTTACTTATTATTTTCAGGTTCATTCATTTTTAAATTAATTTCGTTTACAGTTCGCCTTTCAAAAAACAAAGTATTACAAAAACTTATACAGTAAACCCGTCTCCATCACCCGACGATTCATTCGATTTGGAATTCGATTCTGAACCTACAAAAATTTTGGGTTCATGCAAAGCAATTTACGATTTCACTGGTTAGCCTGCAAGTCAACACTACAATTCTACATTTTCATGATTCAGTTTTGTGCAACAATAGGAAGCAATGAAGACACCGTATCGATGAAAGCAGGCGAGCAATTTTTTGTTTTGGAACACGATTCGGGCGATGGCTGGACGAAAGTCAGGAGTAAAACTGATTCAAAAGAGGGATTTGTACCAACGACTTATTTGAATTGCGGTGCTACATCAACGTCATTTTAGCTGTCTAGGCGCGGCTACCATAATGTCATAATGATTCTATAGTTTGATTTTGTAATTACATAAAGTATATGAATAAAACATAAATAAGACGGATTCAAAAATGTCAGCTAAATGTGACTTTGACATACATAAACATCAAAGAAAAAAATTGCTACATTGTTCAGTTGTTATGGTTTATACAAATTTTATTTTCATGATAATTATCAGTAATTTTTTCTACTTTTTGTGTTACAATTTAATCCATTGAAACTTGATTGCAATTTCGGCAGGAATTAATGCTTACCCTCTCCTAATGAGAAATGTGCATGAAGAAATGGTCAAACAAACAAACTATTTTGGTAAGTAACACTTTAGTAAAATAGCATGTGTCATATATGTGCTTGATTTTGCAATTTTCAGCAATTTTTAGCTGACTGCGTGAAGGAAAAAGCAGCATGCGATTCAAACTATGGTTTGTGATTAACTTTTTTCATTTTTCACTTTTTTCATCTTTTGTACAGGTTCAGGTGATTGTATGGACAAATATATGAAGTGCATTGAAGAAGAAAACCTGGTAAAACCGTTCGATGGTATTTTTAACAAGTTACGTGATCATGCAGATCATTCCCGTAATTCGCAAGCTGTGAAAAGTTACGGTGAAAGATGGGAATCCGTTGGCGATTACGTAATATCGAAGCGCACTCAAATAAATTCATGAACTAATGCTAATTTTGTTTTATTTTATTGCAACTTATACCAGTAAAGTTTCTACTCAAAACGAATGAAATAAATATTTTTCGTGTAACATTAATAATTAAACTTTCTTTAAATAATTGGTGGGGACAAAACCTTTAGAGTCATTTGCTAAATTTTGAACTTTCGTCCATCCATCGCCTGAATCCTGTTCCAAAATTAACACTTCTTCACCTTCTTTCAGAGATATTGTTGTTTTTCCATTACCTTAAATTAGTGTTAATCTGTTAACCAAAACAAATTTTTGAACTATAAATGACACTCATCAGGATATGCGTACAAAGTCTCACTATAGATTGTTCAAAAATATGAACAGTATTTGAGCTCATTTACCAGAAAATGTGTATAGGGCTTTACAAACAGGCAATGAGGGTGCTTCGTCTTCGAAATCCAAATCAAATGAATCGTCTGATGATACGTCTTCCTTCCTGAAAACCCTATGATTAAAAAGGTTTCACTTCAAACGTGTTTCAAGCATTATTACTGTGCTTTTGGTTGAGCGTTGCCTTCAGAAAGTCCACTCGCAGATGAATGTTGTAAAAATGTGACCCTGGAAACAAGTAAGGTCTTTTTCAATAAGTGCAAGCAATATTTTGCAATATTCTTACTCTGTTTCGCTAGCTGTTGGTTGGTTAGCCGAAATGTTTTCTTGAACCTAAAAAATTTTTGATTTAAAATTAATTGTTCTTAGAAACGTTAAAATTTTACTGACACCATATTGTTTTAAAATTTCATGCAGCCTGGACAGTTCTTTAGTGCATGTGTCAATTTCTGATTGTATTTTTAAATCATTTTGTACATCTGGAGTAGCGCTGTAAATACTTTTCATTTTCTCACAAGCTTGCCTGCAAAAATGACCGGGAAACCACAAGTGCAAATTCAAATATATATGAACAATAAATTACTTGGCATCAGAATTTATTTTGATCTGTCTCAGCGTTTCTTCTATTTTGCTTTCTTTTCCCGACGGAGATGTCTCTAAATTGGAGAGACCAATTGCGTTCATTGGCAGAATCTAAAATTATTTCATAAAGTTAACAAAAATGAATGTGAAAACACAGCGCATTGGCTAAGTTCCCAGACAATGCCATGCAACTATATACAAAAGTAATCAAAACGTGTGCAACTCTCAGTGCGAATAAAGCAACAAATTAGAAAACTTACTTCTGGCACGTTAGTGTTCATGTCAGTAAACGAAAAATCGCTGGGTGCAACAGGATTCGTGCTCAAAATGCTAACAACTAAACCGACATCGTTTTCAGCATTAATATCCTCACAACTTTCTCTCAATTTGAAACAATTTTTAGATACATTTTCCATAGCGATACGTTCTGTCTCGACGTATAATGTAAACGACCGTTGGAACTCAACAATTCGCTGTTTATCCATCGTTTCCAGTTTCTGCAGAAAATATATTGTAAAAATTACACTCCTAAGATTACAAAAGTGAAGCTTACGTCAAAATTTAATGGTACGGTCAGCTTGTAATGATTATTTTGCAATTGATTCGTTTTCGTCAACTGAGCCGAATAGGCAGCGGATGCTTCTTTGCAAGTATTTTGTTTCGTAGTAGTTTCGTTCTTCGTTTTGTTTACGTAATATTGCGGCATTCTCGAATCCGATTCAACGTTTTTTAATCGCATTTGAGCTTCTTCCGCGGCTCTGAACGATTCAATGTATTGCCGTTTCGACTGCAAAAGTGAACAGTTAAAACGTAAGCGAAAGAACTATAGTTGCATTGTCTTTACTTTGTTTAATGTTTCAATGGATGCTCTTAGAGCTTGATTTGATTTAGCAATATCTGCAAAATGCTGCAAACAAACAAATCAAATACAGCCTTCAATTTCAAATAGTTTTTACCACTTTCCTTTCTTCTTTCAAGTTTTCCAGAACGGTCTGCGCTTGCATGAGAATGCTTTCTTGGTAACATTGCGCAATGTATTCGTGTTGAATTGCCACTTGATGTAGGTGAAAAATGATTTCGCCAAATGCTTTCTCGACAGTGAATCTGAATTTGATTCAACCGTTTGGGAGTTTAGTAAACATCGACACAACAAAGCAAATTTTTTACTCAGTTTCGACATCGTTATCCTTGGATTTCGGCTGGTATTTTTTCACAAGTAACCAAAAAAAATTGTACTTTGCAAGCGGAAACCGCTATCATGTTAGCTTTACAGCATACTTCATTTGTTTGGCATATTCTATTTCAATGACAGCTTTGTCTTTTATGAAGCAGTAAAATCGTTCCAAATGTTCCACACCAGCTTGGGTATGAATGGAGATTTTGTCGGTTTGGTTCTGAAGCGAATACAGAAAATGTTTTCAAAAAGTTGTAATTTTTCAACAGATTCTTACCCAAAGTTTGTCACCCCAAGTCATTTTTCAAAACTTAAGTAAACGACATGATCGCTAAAGCGGCGTTGAATCGAAAGGCTTATCTTGTTTGCTTTTCATATTTCGTAAGAAAACATTTGAAGCACAGACTAACCGAAATTCGTTTATTTTGCGTGTTGTTCGACCAACTAAATATCAATAAAAAATAAAATGGCCCGCATTACAAACATGTGACATCATCCCACGAGTAGTTGTAGCTTAAATTTACGGCATGTTCCAGTATAACTTTTTGAATTATAGTCTAGTATAGTACAGTATAGCACATGTAGTATACAGTATACAATCCATAATGAAACAAAAGCTATCCAAAACCTTTCCATCTAAACATAATTTTTATGAATGCTGCTGCAATCCAGCAATACAATAACATACAAAGCACAACAAATATCATTCCAAAAGACTATGATTTAAGTTTATCATGATTTGATATTCTAAATATTTTGCTGTCACACGACTTTTCATACCCGATAATAAAAAGCTGGCATGCGAACATAAAGTTTTAACTTTAACAACTTTTCCATAAAAAATTGCTTTTTGATTTGATCGTTTGATTGCCGCGGTTTGTAGACAAACAAATGGGCTATTTTGCCATACGCATTCATTCAAATTTTGAAAAACAAAACGATTAAAAAATTAAAAAAAGTCGTTAAAAACCTTGCTGAAATACAGTATAGTATAGTATGTCCAAAAAAATTTTTCTAGTATAGTATAGTATAGTATAAGCCTAAAAAAGTTTTTCTTGTATAGTATAGTATAAGGGGTGGTTACTAAAATTTTGGAATTTGTTTGAGGTGGTATATCTCAACAACCAGACAAGATTTTTTGATGGGGCAAAATGCATTTTATTGCACAATATGAGATCAGTCTATGCGCAATAGGGCGCATTTACAACTTTCCAGTACAGCGTACACAGTCCAATTTACTTTGCACACTAGAGACCATATTGCGTATCACATCCATATCAACTTTTTTCAAACATCTTCGGATCCTCCGTTTCAAGTGCTCATCCGGATCAGGTCCTGTGGCCTTCCACCCATCAGTGTAGACGTAACCTTTCAAAATCGACCAAAAGTTTTCGATTGGACGAAGCTCAGGGACGCATGGCGTATTATCGATTTTCTCAACAAAATGCACGTTTTGACTGTGCAGGTGATCAATCATGGATTTCTCATAATGGCAAGAGGCTAAGTCCAGCCAAAACACATTATCGTCGTCAGGGTGATGCTCTTTCAAAAATGGAATCAACTGTTTCTTGATACATTCTTTCAAGTAGACTTTCTGATCAACTCTGAGACCCCTCACAGCAAAATATGGCTTTGAGATCCCACATGATGATATGGCCACCCAAACAAGAACTTTTCGCTCGAATTTCTTTTTGGTTTTGAATTTCACAAGATCTGGAGCTGAGTCGGCATTCGCAGTCCAAAATCCAGCATTTGCATTCTTATCCAAATTTTTGTATGTGAAGTATGATTCATCATCAATCACGAATTCTTTGCCTCGAAATTTTTTCAGAATTCTGCTGCAACAAGGGCAAAGCTGTGCTTTCTGATCTTCGGATCGATCGGGTATCAGCATACACTTTCAATATTTCAATTGAGAATGATTCTTTATTGTCTTCACAATATGGGAATGACTGCATTTGAATTTTTTCCCCAATCGCCTGATCGAAATGCCACTTTGATCACTGATCATTGATACTAATCGATTAACATTTTTGTTGTCATGATTTGAGGCTTTCTCCCAGAACCGATTATCCTTTCGATAGGTATTGCCTTCTCCCAGCGCTTAACATGATTGTAGATTTTTGACCGTGAATGATTATCGCCAAGGAAGTGATTGATAATCGATTTTCTGCCTTCCTTCCAGTGGAAGTCACAGTACTGATACACATGCTGTTGCAAAGTGGTCGGCTTCATAATTAATTTACTCAGGAACCATACAACATATTTACATGAAACTTGGGTATCATTTAGGGGACATGTTCGTCCATCTTTCCTGTAAAAGACATTGCCTAAATGTCAAGTATTGCGTGCGCAAACAAATTCCAAAATTTTAGTAACCACCCCTTAGTATAACTTCTTGAAAAATTTTTCTGTATAATATAGTATAGTATACTGGAGCATGTCGGATCTTAATGACGTCGCTGCAATAGGTAAGGGTGTGACATCGTTTTGACAGGTGTGACAGGTGGAAGGGGGGCGTCTAACTTTGACTTCATTAAAGTACGACCCCTTGAGAAAATATTACTGTGTACAGTTAACTATTACAGTTAATTAAGTATTACTGTTACAGTTAACTCAATTTAACAGAATGAATAGTTACTTTCTTTATTCATGAAGTTAATTTCTAAAACATATTTCTTGCATGAAACATCGTGTCTCTTGCTTGGTCGATTTCAAATAAACAGGTCCTTCCTAAGAATTTTTCCAAATTTTATGTTGTTCACAGTGGGTAATTTTAGTGTGACATCGACATTCTGTTCAATTGGTGACCTGCCTGATTTCCAGAACGAGTACATGTAAGGTACGATCAAATGAAGAAAATATAAGTGCAGAATATAAATACAAATAAATATAATTAGACAAAGTAATCACTTGACATTTAAGCAAGATGTCTTCTTTTTCTTCTATTTTCCAGCCTTTGTTCGCAACCGACAGGTCCGCATACGGATTTCGCAGTATCTATCGGACTTCCTGGCGCGGGTGCAGGTGCAGGATAATATATTGGACCTTCTAAAATGAAAGAACTGAATTCTATGCTGGGCTAGGTAAAATAAAATTATGAACATAAATACATAAATTGTTAGTTTTGACATTAAAACAAATGGAACTAAACATATATATACTTGCCCATATTTATTCCTTCCTAGAAAATTAGCTTAACAACGAAATTATTTTGTATTCTTGTTGTCGAACGTCTAAACACTTACATAATTTGCAGAAGTTTGCCAAAATAATGATAATGTCTGAAAGATAGTAAGTGCAAAACAAAATCGCAAGCTAAATCTTACCGTCTATTCAAACTTATATCGTCCGAGTCAAAAAGAAGACAAGTCAATACAATATAATCAAAACTTATGTGGAACAAGGTGCTCTTCTTGAACCAAGAAAGATCACAGAATGAATGTCTGCAGTTCAGTTCAAAGTAGAACACCTTTTGATGTACAATAAAACTATTCATAAAGTGTTTGCAAATGGTGCACTAAAATATTGAACGAAATAAAAGTTTTATATTCAGGTCAACTATAGACCTTAATAGTAATAAACCTCTTTTTTAAGAGATCTTGTTCTCCAAAGGCACAATTCCAACATTATCGTAGGAACAGCAAAGTAGGAAGGACGTTATCTAGTTAATGAGGTACCAGGTCAAAAGTTGCATCTCAGCATGTGAATGTTCAACTATCTGTGAGAAGAGAACAAAGCCATCAAATCTTACTGACCATAATGTACTGCAAGTGACCAAGGCCCACCATCCCCATGACTTGACCAACAGTAATGGGCAATGTCAAAGTAGTCAAAGTTACTGATCAACTTTAGAATGACATAGATGCCGTCCACTGCGCTAAATGTAAGGCGAACAGAAGACTTAAAAAATTTCTTATGCAAAATTACAAATTGTAGGTTCAAAAATTGGGAAACGGCGGCCCCTTTCCAAACCAGAGTAAAAAACCTCGGATTAGAAGAGTTGTTCATTGTGAATAATGAAATTTATAAAATCCTGCTTTCTTTGTATGTGTAACGGCACGTCCACTATGGATGTTGATAGTGGCACGTGGTTACTATAGTTTGATCACTGGAGATGAGCAGCACATGGTTGAGGATATGTTTCAATAAGGCAAATGGGTTAAATAGGGAGTTTTAATAGAGGAAAGAGAACAAGACAACAACACAACGGATTACATAGCTGACCAAGTAACCGAATAATGAATTATAACAGTAGCTTATATAATAAAATTAAGCATGTCTCTAGCAGGAAATGATTGATGTTGATATTAATTGAGTTGGTATGATTGATATGTAGCAAAGGGGGGGGGGGGGAATGGCGTAATTGGTGGCCTTTTGATAATATGCAGGCCTGGTAGAAGCGAGGAAAGGAGTTATAGCGTGTGGCTGGTAATAGCGGCGCCTCCTTTGAGCTCATTGGTTTTCTCACATCTCTTCCCAAAATGGAATCCATCTCCTCTTCCGGTATTATAATGAAGAATCAATTCATACCACTTGGCTTCTGGGATGATGACACATGAGGCAGTTAACAAATTGACTAATACGTGCCAAATGGAGTTCGTAATTGAATAATAAATCATGATAATAAATGACAGATAATCAACGGCTTATAACAAGATATGTACAGTAACCCAATACAAACACGTAACTATTGTAAAAGTGACTAACGTTACACATGGTCGCCAGATTTAATTCAATGGAACATTTTGCAGCAATTTATGAAAAGCCGCATTGTTTAAATTAAATTTCATGCAAAAAACCGCGATTATCGATTTGAAAAATTAAAAGGAATATGTCTGAACGAATGTCAAAAATTGGTCGATTTCATTGCTACACATATTTCTGCAGTGAAAAGGGCAAAAGGATATGCCACTAAGTGCTTAATTTGCATAAATAGTGCGTCTTTATGTTTTTCCAATCACTTCAATTTATTCAATCGTTTCAATTTATTTATCGTCTGGAAAACGTTGTTTTTAAACAAAGATACTTGTAAAAATAATAAAAAACGCACAGGTGAACTCATACTTTTTGACACCCACTGTATCTTTTGAATATAAGCGATAAAGAGAATTATTTCAAACAGCAATCAATTTGAATTGAAATCGACAAACTCAAATTGAATATTCAAATAAATTGCAAATGTTTGCAAGAGGATCATATTTCACTTGCTATTTTAACTCAATTCTCATGAAAATGGAGCATATACATGACAAGGAAAGAAAATTGAAAAATGCCGCAGTATTTACTTGCGACAGAATACTGTAATTGATTTGAATGAATGTGAAATGCTGATAGTAGTAAAAAATAATTTCAAAGAACTTATTGTTGTCATTCTAAAATAAAATTCAAATCCAATCATGGGAGAAATTTTACCAAACCATATTCGTGTCGGACTCTTTCGAGATCCGCCATATTTAAATGGAATAAAGCCTGAAATGAATACAAATGCGGCGTTAGCCATTGAATTCCTGTATCTATTTTGTCAAACATCCAATGTGACTTGCATCTTCGAGAAATCGACGGAGGACGACTATGGATTCTTCAACGGAACTTGGTACGGAATGGTTGGTCGGATCGTGAGCGATGTATATGATTTGTCGTTTCCATATTTCACGCACAATGAAGAACGGTTCAAAGTCATCGACTTCAGTTTACCAGTGGCTTACATGCCGGTGATCATTGTCTGGAGGAAATCTTCTCTAACGAAGTTGAATGTGTTGAGTAGTTTGGTATTCAATTGGTCCGTTTGGCTGCTGTTGCTTTTACTCTCTTCTGTTATCGGCGTTTTGATGGCATTCACTGATATTTTCAATTTCGAACAATCTCCATCGTTCGTCAAATTTTGTCGGTACAGTATTGAAGCCTTTTCCATGCTATCCACGCAGTTTAACGATCTGCAACTTCCTCAGTTTGGTATTCGACTGCTACTGACTGTCTGGGGACTATCGATAGTTATCTTATCCGGCGTATATTCCGGAAATCTCATATCCTCGCTGATTAGTGAGCAAGTTGACAAGCTGCATTTCGAGGATTTACTAACTTTGGCGGACTGTGTGGAGTCTTTCGAATGCCGTTTGGTGACGCAAGGAGACAAAGAAAATGATTTCGTTCATGGTGAAGCGAAACAAGCTGAGCGACTTCGAAATGCAGTAAAAACTAATCCAGTAATTAAAAGTGCGAGTATCGCCAATTCCCTCGAGATGGTACTGAGAGATACAAACTCGTATTCAGTTTCAATAATGGACTATGCTGATTTTTTGATCAACACAAACTACAATGAGAACTGTTCATTTCATTGGAATCAATTTGATACGGTCTTGTATTCGTTTCCGCTTCGTAAAAGTGCTAGTTTCAAAGAAAAGCTCAACAAGTTCGTTGTACGAGCCGACCAAGCCGGCATTCTAGATCAAGTTTTTTCGACCGAAAGTGGTCTAGAAAAACATTGCGAACCAATTCAATACGATCGTTCCGTACGCATCGGCGTGTTTCAATTCATTGGCTGCATTTTCGTACTTATCATTGGATTCGTAGTTAGTGTGATGGCGTTGGGATGTGAACTATGCAAAAATTTTTTGGATAAATCCTTCTGAAAAATTCCGTATCTAAAACAAGCCATACAAAAGTTATTTTGCTAGGCACCAATTTTCAGGATCTAATCCTAAATAGCTTGTAATACATGTATGTAGCTCGATGTTCATTATTACCATTCTCCAAATTATCCATGAAACTAGTATTTATAGTTAAAATTTTAGCCAGTTTTTATTTCTTGTAATTGTATCAACCAATATAGTAAAAAAAAACTTAAGCAAAAATCATTTTAACTTCTTCCCGCAAATAAATGTTAATTATAAACATAACTTTTACAAGACATTTTTTCTCGCAATTATTAAAAACTGGACAATTTATTGGTTTTAAAACTCTTATTGAGTATTGAAATGTCGGAATAATAATTTCAACAGAAATGACTCGTAGTGACCACAAATAAAGTTGATGTAAATCAATGCATTCACAAATTCAAAAAAATGTAAATATACATTGCATTTAATTTCTTTATGTTTTGTTTTCCAATAAGATATTTTACAAAATAATATTAACACACGGTAGTTTCCCCTGTGATAAGAACACTCGGCCATGATCTGTCCTCGAAAACACGTTGTTGTTTTTTGTCGAAAAGCCTCTCACGGTTTTTTTTCTGTAGACCGTCATTTGTTGGAGCAAAGGGATGTTGGACAGTATCCATTTAACGCCTGGACGCTGGCCATTTCCGCGTTCCGTGAGTATTTGGATGGGCGAAACGATTTTAGCTGATTGCGCGACTTGATTAAGTGGTTGACGATCCTGGCCTGTACTATTTTTTAATGCCATGGACAGCTATAGATGATTCAATACAATCCATCAAAATTCGTTGTCTAGTTGTGTACTTTTGAAAATTTACTTCTATTGAATTATAAAATGCCCAGAACTGGAAAAGGAAGTAAAGATGATTCTGGTCATAAGAAACATAAGAAAAAAGAAGCTAAATTTATTCAATCTCAACAAGGAGCATTATTAAAACATTTCAAGAAAGATACAACCATGGAAACTGGTTCTTTTGATAAAGAGTGAAGTTGAAAGCTCAGAACATTCTGATGAACTTGGTGAATCACCAATAGAAGTTGATGAGTCTAATACAGGAGAAGAACCTAAAGTTGAAGATATATGGAACGACATAGGTTTGTGGTTATCACAAATCCATGATCAACAGCAAATAATTCTTGTTAAAAACGGACCATGTTGCATTGTCGATTTTGAATTTCCACTTAATCAAAAAATTGTTGTTTTTTCAGCAAAGTTTTGAAAGAAAACTGTCAAACAGTGAAAAGGTAGACCGTCGTTGAATGGCATATTAAAAAAAACGAGACTCCCTTTACTGTTTCTGCTGCAAGCTGATTTCAAATTCCGAAAATCAATTTTCAACAGAGGGATTTGATGATTGGCAGCATTTATCCATTAGAGTTACTGAGCATGAGGCTTCCATGAAACATAAATATTGCCACCAAACATGGATTGACATGGGAAACCGATTGCATAAGAAACAGACTAGGAGTTCTTGAGAGATTACTCGCCATCATTCAGTTTTTGGCTCTAAAAATTTAGCATTTCGTGATAATGTTGAAAAACTCAATAACTCCAATAATGGAAATTATTTGGGATTAATTGAACTTTTGGCTAAATTTGATCCAGTTTTACAAGAACATCTGCGAAGGATTAATAATGATGAAATACACGATCATTACTTGGGAAAACAGATCCAGAATGAATTCATAAAACTGATAAGTGACGAAGTTAAAAAAATCATATGGAGTATTACAAAGTCGAGGACTGTCAATGTCAGGGTTATGATAATGGAGCACATACCGACAGGTGTACTGCAAAAGGGCGTAACTGCAGTTTTTGGCAAAACTGACCTATTGGTATCTGCAGAAAGGGTGTAACTGGAGCTACGTAATGGTCAATACGGCACATCTCTATTATTAATACACGCGATTTTACATGCGTTGAAAAAGGGCGCTGTTTATACTATAACACATAACAGAAAAACTTTAATCGCAATTATCTGAAAACTGTTGGTACTGCAGTTACACCCTTTTGCAGTACACCTGTCGATATGTGTTGTTGTAATAAGGGTGTTCAAGCAAGAATTCTTCAAATTAATCCAAAAGCATTCTTTAAGCATTGTGCTTGCTGTAGTTGAAATTTGTTGCTTGCTGATATGGCAAAATCATCTGTGGTTGCAATGATGTTGTGCAGCAAATCTATGTTTTGTTTTCTGCTTCCACTCATAGATGGAAAATTTTAAAAGACCATATAAGTACACTTACTCTTAAGCCTCTGTCTGAAACCCGATGGGAATGCAGAGTGGAGAGTGTAAAAGTCATTCATTATCAAATTGGTGGTGTTTATGATGCCTTAAATGAAGTTTCAGAAACAACGAATGAACCGAAATGCAGAACAGATCCTATTGCACTGGCGAAAGAATTGAAAAGTTTCAAATATTTGGTAACACTGGTTATTTGGTACAACATTTTATCACAGATAAATCTTGTTAGCAAAATGATGCAGGGTAAAAGTGCAGACCCGACGTTAGAGCGCAGGACAGTAGAGCGTCGACATTAGAGCGCCGACATTGGAGTGCAAAGACATTAGAGCGTAATAATTTCCAACCAAATTGTGAAGCCTGGTAGCTAACTCTGTATTTTGGTTTCGAATATAAAGAAACAATCTCGCCAGCAACAATGCGCGCTTTTCGAATTTCCATCAAACTTTGTTTGTTAATTAAAGCATGTCAAGTTGAGCACCAAGCTGTATACTTGAGGCTGTTGCAAACCAACAGTGCTCTAAATCACCAAATAACAAATGAGAACATGCCTATGACTTGATAAAAGCTAAATAGTGCCTGGAAAGCGCGATGCCATCCTTCAACGTTGTTGTTGGTACGAGGATGCCTGTCGGCTGTTGCATTGTAACAATTCCCGTCTTCTACTGGAAAAGGTGGAGCTATCCTGCGATTGCGACGCAATTTTCCAATATAAGTTGCTTCGAAATAATCGAAAGCATCTGCAATTATTTGAATCATATGCTGGAAAATAAGCCATGGTGCTAATTACAGTTTGTTTGCATATCTTGTATAGTTGTATGTTTGTATATTTAGTTTGTTGTCTACTTTGCAAATTGTCGTCGTTTTCAAACATTTCTTGCATTTGCTCGAAAGTTTCTATGACATGTTCGGTTTTGACGAATGCTAAAGCGATTAGTTGCTTTACAGCGCAGCGAAATTGTTCATCAGTTTTGTAGCGATCGCTGTATCCTAAATCCTGCACTTTTCGCCAAACACTTTGACCAAGATGAAAAAAGCAACCGTGAAATGTTGCTAATGGGAAATGCATCTAAATCAAGATCATTATAGAATAAATATATTTGCTAGATAGTGGTCTATCTACTTTCAAACTGTTGATTTCTGCTTTTTCGAAATCAGAAATCAACAAACTGTCGGCCGAAAATCGTTGTTGGCGCATAATGCATCGAGTACTTTATTGTACATGATTTCGCTTTTGCCAGGCATTAATACATAGACTAAAGGAAGCACCACATTTTGCATTAAACCATGGATACTCCAAAGTTGATAAAATAGTTCGGGGCAACTTTATACGTTCCATCAACAGCCCAAACCTGCATGTTTGTAAATTTTATTTGTATTTTACTCTATAAGTATTGAGTGAAAGTAAAAGGTAATACTCGACAATTTTTCAAATGTTGAATACTTGAATCGGTTGCAAAAGTAAAAATTCGTTCTAAGTCCGCTGGACCTGAATCGAAAAAGAGAAAGTTTTCATCACTTTAGTCAACCTGTAACAATAGCTCCTTCTTCTAGGAGGCCAAGTTACTGAATAATAATCCAAATTGATAACTAAACTCCTCGATAAGGTATCCTTTTATTCATAAATACATAATGGAATAATAATAATAATACATGGGATTACAAGGGAAGCTTTTAATACTAACAATTCTAAGACAATGGCATTATAATAGATAATTTGGGTCCTATTTATAGTATTTTGAGAATTTATGAGTGGGCGTTGCATGGGCGTAAAATGAGTCATCAAACTTCCTATGAAAGTATGTGATAAAAAAGAGTAAAAAAGGTTTTTATGGCATTATGATTCATGCTTTCCTAACTGATGATTCATCATTCAGTTCTATTTTTAGAAATATGTGTGGGCGTTAGAAAGATCAGCAGGTGAGATTGCGTGGGCGTAGATGATTTATACTTGCGACAGTGATGAATCATAGTTACAAAATAAAGATACATAAATATGTAAAAACAAGTACAAATACGAATACGAATATGAGTGAGATAGCATAAACATGTAAACAAAAGGTTACAAAAGTGTCCGTGTTACAAACCTTAACTCGTTAGGAATATCTATTTCGGCGAGACTAGATGGCGTTGGATAAGGCGGTCGTTCGCGTTTCCGTTTTCGTTTGATTAACCATTGTAAACTAGCATATTTCGGCAACTGAGCAGCACTTTCTTCCGAAATGTTAAACACTCAGTTATCATATGCTGCGCTGTTTTGTGAGTTCTTCCAGCCTGCACTTTCAAGTTAGAAACTATTTGAGCACCTAACATAAAAATTAAACAAGCTTATCTTGTACACCACAATATAAGTAAACTAACTTCGATTTTCTATTGATCGGGTGCATGGCTATGTTCATTTAAAACTGAAAAAACAGTTTCATTTTTTGTTTGCAAGGTTTCTAATCGCATCGCCATGTACAAGTACCAGATAGTTCATTTTTCCGATCTAATCTGTACATGAAACCATCGTGAACTAACTTATCTTTTCCCTTCCTTGATGAAACAAATGTTAAGGGTACTTTTGGCTTTATTTTTTAAAAAAATGACTAAGAATTTCAAACGAATAATGCCGCGAAAGGTATTGTGATAGAACAAAAGAACCGTGAAGATCACTTTTATCGCTAGTACATTGCTCGCTAACGTTCTGCGCTTTACTTGCTTGCGCTCTAACGTGTGTGCGACATAATGTCATGCGCTCAACTGTGTGTGCGCTCTACTGTTGGCGCTCTACAGTCGGCGTTCTAATGTTGTGCGCTTTAATGCAGTTAGATCAGGTTCTGCAACTGATTGACAACACTTACAAGTTTTTAAAGCGATATAAAGAGAATGGATTTCAAAGCTGTAAGGTTTCTGCAAAAGAATTAGCAAATGAACCGAAAATGAGTCCTGATGATACCTGATGATACAGCATGAAAGTTAACTTTTGATCATGTTAGTAAAAATTGTCAGTTTCTGTTACACTAATGCAATAAAATCCAACATAATGTACCCTCTTTCAGTTAAGTTGTCATATGTAATGCAAAGTTATGAAAAACTACAGGTGCAAAATGTTGTTAAATTGCACCATTCTTACATCAAGATAGATAAATTTTCGGTCAATTATAATATTATACAATTTCGATACAGAAAGGCTGCCAAATATTGTGTTGCACCAAGCCCCTAGAATCATAAAACCGGCACTGCTGATATCAAAGCCTGAAAGAGATGAAATGGAAGTAACTGGAGAATAAGAATGTTATTAAATGTTAACTATAAAATTTTGGCAAAGGTATTGGCAAATAGAGTGAAAAAGATGCTGACGTCAATAATTGGAGAAGAACAAAGAGGGTTTGTTCCAGGAAGATATACTGTATTGGAGAAAATATTTGATATCTTGGACATAATTGAATATTTTGAGAATTCTGAAAAGGAAGGATTAATAGTCTCTTTGGACATTGAAAACGCGTTTCCATCTATGGATAGAGAGTACCTTTTCAAGACATTAGAAACATTTAATTTTGGCAAAAATTTATCGAATGGTTGAGGGCCATTTACAAAGACACTAATTGTGTTGTACTAAATAACGGATATACAACAGATCAACACCAGATCGAGCGAGTAAATTTCGAGTCGAGTCGAGTCGGGTTACTCAAAGTTGTCTACTCGACTCGAAAATTCGAGTATACTCGATTGGTATAAGCAAAAGGCGAAAAAATAAGGTAACGCGGGGTTATTTTGGCCCACATAGCACGTCACGATATGGAAAGCGAGTTTCCGCAAGACCGTGTTAAGCGACTTTGTTTAAATTTGGGTACAAGCTAGCTAAAAGGTCCTAGAATATACAGTAAAACTTCCACCGCCTCAGGTTAGCTGGTTCGTCAGTAATATGGCGTGTCATGATACATGTCAGGGAAACGAGAAAACTGACCAGGTGGGGCTATTTTCGCCATCCCACATATATAACTGTCTATTGCTAATATTACTGATCTAATTGCATCCTGATATGACATACGGCCTTACATAAAACGTTTTGAAGGTAAGAAGTCGAAAAATGACAAAAATTTTAATTCAGAGGAAATAGACTGAATAAGGTTCAAACTCGCATTGAAGACATGGTTTTCGAGGACGCTTCTTCGATTTCTCGTTAGTTTCCATTTCGAGCAGTTTGGCAATCATTTCGTCTTCCATAAAGGGTTGGCCCAATGCGTGAGATATCGCCATACGCTTCCTCATCGTTTTCGGTTTCGCCATAGTAACCTGTAAAAAATGTACGATCGTATCAGATAACCGAGTTCCAGGCGATTTGTGCATTGTGCCGGATGTTGAGGCTTCATCATCGCCTTGAGGCAGCACGAACGGTTGTGATTCTGCGATTGAATCGAGAACTTTGGAGCAGTCAATGGGAAACAAGCCACTCGCTCGAAACGCATTAATAAAATGTGTTTTACGGAAGGCTTTTTGATACAGCTCTCTGACTAGCTTCGGAAATGTAGCTTTGCCAATCGTAGTGAATCATGTTTTCCTATCGTGGTCCAACAAAATTTGTCTCCAGGCTGTTTTAACGGGTTTGTACACCCCAACGTCCAACGGCTGAAGGCGATGACTGCTGTGAGCAGGAAGGCACAAAAGCACAACATCGACGTTTATTGCAGCAGTTGACAATGCATATGACACATGCGATATGTGTCCATTGAAAATAAGAACATGCTTTCCAGTTGGCTTAATTTGGCGAATAAACGGCACGAATTGCTCTTGAAACCACTGGAAAAAAACCTCCTTCGTCATCCAGCCAGATTCCTTGACTGCATATCGAGCTCCAGGAGGACCACCGTTAATCCAGTCTTTCCACAAAGACTTGGCCGCATAGAGAATCATTGGAGGAACAACCTGCGGCTGCGTTGCCAGCAGCAATGACCATGTAGGTAATTCGATCATTTGAGCTCGTGTTTTGATGAGGATTTCGATCGCCACGGCGTGTCAGGATTTTTCTGGTGCCGACGTTTGTCTGCAGACCAGTCTCGTCTACATTCCATATCAAATCTGCAGACTCCAATAAATTGTTGCCATTGAGAGACTTGTAAATCAAGTCGAACCATTTGTTGATGACGAAGGGCGTGAGTGATGCAGCTTGAGAAGCTGGTAGGTTCACTCAGCACTCGCTCAGTTAGCTGCAGTTGATGCCGATCCAGGAAGCCTCGAAACCCTTCCAAACCGACACATTCATTCGATTGCGTGCGATTTTCTGATCGCAAGTATTTGTTTGCAATTTCTACAATGTCTTTCCTGCTCAAAGGAAAGCCATGCTTTGACAATAACTGAATCGCATGTACCAGGAGAGCTTCAACTTCCAGTGAGAATCGACACGGATGACCAGCCTTTGTTGTCGTCGAATTATCTTCCTTCTTCATTCAATCGTCCAACGTTTTTCTTGAAATGCTGTACTTTTTCGATGTCGCCCGAATTTATATGCCATTCTTGATACCGTTTAAGGCATTGCTCATCTTCTCTATGTTGTCGCTGCTATCGTAATCTCGATATTTATAGATGGAACGCGTCACCAAAACACAAGCCACGTTACCTCCATAGGGCCCATTTTGAAAACATACTTTATAACATTTACTTGACCATCAATGAGGCATCCTTCCTCACCAAGCAACATTGAAAACTTGTTGCAACGCACTTGCGAGTAATCCAAAAAGACAACGTACAGAGAATATTTTTTTCTTGCAGTCACTATGCACATTTGATTGATATTGAGTGCTCGGAATTGCAAAATTGACAAATTTCAATGGGTTTTCAGATACTTCGTCTGCTACAACAACTGTGATCGTTCGAAGATGGTGCAAGAGTGCAGAGCCGAAGCTGCAGGTGTTTTGGAAGGAATATACCAGAACAACTTAAATACAATGACAGGACTGTTCTCTCAAATAGGAATGCAAATTTCAATACCAGCTATTTGCAACCAAATTGGCGTTCATGATGAATAATTACTAGCATGTTGCTTGCACTGAAGTTATAGAATCATATATGGTTTCAAACAGTCGAATAAACTCGAGCAATATAGTGTTTCGGATATTAACTTTAAACTTAATGTAGTTTCTGAGATAGCACCTCGGGGCTATATACCTCCGACCACTATTTCTACAACCCGAACGTGTATATGTCACGGTTAAAGTGTAGAATCGGTTATTGTGTACAATAACCGGTTAATGTTAACAATAACCGCGGTGGT
>JAQGBA010000778.1:0-24175 GCA_034698125.1 Prionchulus punctatus
ATTTCCCGCAAATCCATCCGCTATTTCGCGCGCTATATGATTTCAAACCCGTCAAGTCACTTATGAAACACCCGGTATATATATATACACTATATATGCCACTATACGTGCCACAAGATGCGAGTCGTCGATTGTTAGGCGGGTAGCTGCAAGGTTTGTGGTGAATTTTAAAATTTTCTCCAAGTTTATTTGTAATCTATTTTCAAAATACATAACAAAGCTGTGCAATAACGTCATTTGAATTCAAAAGCGAAATCACAGATTTAAGCATTGGAAGACTAATTTGCTGTTAGCTATAATTCTACAACTATAGAACTTCAGAACCAGAGGGAAACTAAATACTAAGTGATGATTAACTCCAATGAAACAATTACATCATGCCTTATTAAAAATTTTTTTTTAAGTAATAATTGAAAAATTGAGATTCTCATGGAAATTATTGAGTATTTTTCGAAAGAAAGAATGGTGTTTCGGGTCTAAAGTTGTCTCCGCTTATAAGCCGCACCTGGAGAACGGATGTTTCGGGTATAAGCGCGGCTCGTAAGCGAGTAAATACGGTATATGTAGGCATTTATAGGATTCGCATTATGCGTAACATTTGAATCGCAAACGATTTAATCGCACATCTTCCTTCGACATCAGCAATTTTCCTAATTTACCTCCAACCGTTCAGTTTAAAGTTCAAAGTCGAACCATTGTTTTTTTGTCGAAAAAGTAATAGCTTAGAAAGTTAAGTAATGGGAAGATGCTAGGACTAACTCGGATCCAATATGCAACAAAACTCGTGTAAGCTTACGATATATCAAACCGAGAAAAAACAAATTATCAGTAATCACAGATTATTGTTCAATTAGCTGATTGTTCGACTGGTTTGCAATGTTGGGAACCAGTTTTGGTAGTCAGTTTATTGCTTGCACAATTTTTCAATCAACGTGGACATTAACGCCGTCGTTTGCTAGATAGTCGAATTTGTAACTTATTCTTTAATGATTTCGGTCACTATTAACGAGGCGAAAAAACAATACGTAATGTGTCGGAAGCCTTCGTAGACTGCGTGAACGAAACGTAACAACAAGCGAAAGTTTCGCGATCTGGTAAAAAGAACCCCCAGTAGTCGATGCGGTTCCGCAAAATGCGACTAATAAAATGTATTTTGCGAAACGCAAAATCGACGGGTTAACCGGTCGTAGTCGTAGACCGCACGTTAACGACGATGCCGAGCTCCGCCGGGGACACGGCCAGTCTAGTTTCTAGTTTACTTTTCCGCGCTTCGAAGCCATTCGCCGATGACGTCTCGACGGTACGGCCGTCGCCGATTGGCCGAAAGTGTCGTCACTATGACGAGAGCCGTTCGCAGCGCCGCGGCTCCGTTTCGAAACGATTTCTCGTTCAGTCAGTCGGCGGAGAAGAAACTTCTGCGGGCCGTATAAAAGCCAGAGTCGAAAATGTTTATTGGGAAAAACCGGGCTCCACTTTTATACATTCGCGTCCGGTACCTATCGGAGGAGCTGTTGTTTTGTTGCTGGATCAGCGCAAAAAAACAACAACGAAATGTATTCGTAAAGTGTCCTTTGTTGCGTGGTTTACTGCTGGATTGTGTAACTTTATCGTTGAAGAAGATATCTGATCAACATCTTTTTACGATTTGGCGCCATGTTAAGCGCGCGAACTGTTCCTCTATCGTTTCCTTTCTAGCGCAGCGTGTTGTTGGCGCGCCGCCAGATATCAATTAGCGCCCGCGCTACGCAGTTCGAAAAAGCGCTTCGATTATTATTTGTTTTTTTTAGTTGATTTTCGATCAAATCGCCCCTCTCTCGAAAGCGAATTTGGACTCGACTACCGTTGGTCTGTACAACGTAGAATATTCGAATCGATCGATATTAGAATTTCGGCACGTTCACGGAAAAATACTCTTATCCTTTAATCTACACCCCGAAACGTGAATGATCGGATTCGTTTCTCGTTTCACGATGAATAAATGCGGCGGAAGCGACAACAACAATAATATCATCGAGCCCGGCCATTTGGCCGAATTATTACAGAACAGCGTGGCTGGAGCGAGGGTGAGTGGCTTTTAATTATTGATTACGATTAGACGAATTATTACAGTTTTACGTTTCCGAACGTCACGTAGTATCTTCGTGCGTTTTCTCTCCCGTTCAACGTTTTTTTGATCGAATTAATTTCGGTTGTTTTACCTGGAATTATTTCATCTATTATTACTTCCTCGAGTGATAGGAGCCGGCGTTGTTACGCCCACCTTTCGACGCTGAAATCAGAAACTGTCAATCGCCTGATCTTGAGCGCCGAGCGCTTAACGTTGCGCATTCGTTGAATTGTTTCTTGTTGAAATTGTTTCTTTCTAACTAATAAGGTACAGTACTGCGCGCACCTTCCTTCGACCTTCGTTCGTAAACTAGTTCGGGTTCGTTCGTTCGTTCGGCTCGCAGTTTCGCGAAGGATAGCGACTGTTTCGCTCTGTAAACTGGAATCGGCCGCCCGACTACCGTTAGCTGCTGATATTTGCTTCCATTATATGTTTCGGCTAGCTTTATGTTGGAATTTCAAATTGAAAGAACAATTGTTTTTGAAAACTTTAACTTTCTTCCCGTCTGTACGCTGATTGTTAGTTGGTCGGCGCTAGAAGCTTTTTCGACGGAAAAAAGCAACAATGTTCTAATCCGTCGAGAGAACTAAAATATTCGCGAGGCAACTATGGTAGCAGTTATGTAGTGGATATGATCTTTCGATTTTGTCTTAAGTAGCGGATAATTAATTGATACGATCTTTCAATTAGCCGAATGTGAATAGTTACGCGCATCATAGCCGTATTTCCAGCTAGTTCGGCGCATTTTTCGCTTACTTTCTGAGAATTACGTTTGATTTTTTTTAAAGGTTTTGATCGTTGACTGTCGAAGATTTCTCGATTACAACATGTCGCATATTCAAAACTCGATCAACATCTGCTGTTCTAAGCTGGTACGACGCCGCTTGCAAGAAAACAAAGTAAGACTCGACGATCAGCCGGACGAACGAAGTCTTAGCAAAGTTTATTAATCCGCAGATGTCGGCCGCCGAACTTTTATATCAACAGTGGCTGGGATTAATCGGAGAAGAAGCGGAAAAACAAGCTAAAAAACAATGCCCAAACGTGGACGTCGTACTTTACGACGAAAAATCTGACGCTCGAACGACGCCGCTAAATTGTTCGGCGCCCGCGACAAATGCGACCGCTGCTCAAACTAACGGCGTCTGCAGGAAAAAGTCTTCGGCCGACGACGTGTCGTTTATCGCGGTCATGATGGATAAATTATGCTGTAACGCGAATTTCAATAGCGTGCGGTCCTTAAAAGGTAAAAGAAGCCGATGGATGTTCTCCCGCCCGTCGGATCTCGGGTCGAGTAGCGCCCCGCTTAGTTTGAACTCGATTAGATCGAACGAGGACTTTCCCGCCGCGATACTGTATTCCTTCGTTTCGTAATAATGTATTAGCCCAGGTGAAAAGTTTTCCAGTCGCGTATGCTTTTTATCGGGCGGACGTTGTTGCGTCTAAAAAATTGTTGTTGCGGTTTTAGTTTGACGAGAAAGAAAGTTTGAAAACGAAACGAGCGACGACCGGTTCCAACTGGAACTAGACGAGCGAACGACTGTGTACTTAGGGCGAGTTGTGTTCGTTGGAAATTTGTTTGTTTATCGCGACAATTTTGTCGAATTGCGTTAATCGTAATTGTGACTTTTTGCTCGTGACACTGCAACGCGATCGACGCTGACTCGTCGAAAGTTTGCACGCGGTTTTAAATTAAAGATCGGCTTCTTTACTGCGTTCAGTTCGAAGGCGTTTGCAATTATTATGCAATTTACTGCAAATAAAATTCACTATTCACTCAGTAACGTATCCGCAGTAGTTAATTTAGAAACGTTCGCCACCGTCGTCGCTAAAAACTGTTGTACAGTAGTATTTATATTACCGCAGGACGATCGGTACTCAAATTTAAGGAACGAAAATGTATCGTAACGACTGACTAAGGAAGAAGTGAAATATTTTTTCGAAAATTTTCCGTCGCACGTGATAGCGTCGCTTCCATCGTTCGTGCGTTGCGGGGCGACACTTCGAGCTGCCGACTGACTCATCGTTGGCGCGCTCGTCGTCGTCGATGACGCATCTTAGCGACGACGATTCAGTCTAGTTTTCGTTCGATTTCATTCTTCAACGGTTGCGCTATCGGCGACTCGTTCGTTCGGTTTACTCCGTCATTTTCCACACTCGTTTCCGTCGCATTCCGCTTATAAAGTGTTCGAATTCGTTGGCCATCCGGACGACCGACCTTCGTTTTATTTCCAGCTCTCTTCAAGAAAGTTTTACTACGGCGACTTTTTGCTCGAATCCCTCTGAGTTCGGACGACGGCTGGTTATCGACCACGTTTCGGACCAGCTTCGACGTTTAGAAATGATGAAATTGGGCAGAAATTTTTTTCTGCCTGTTATCGGAATACCGAACGAAATAGAAGAAAATTGTTATTTCGATCCTTCGACAGGTAAAGTACTTTGTTCTTTAAAATAAAAAATTCGCTTCGAAAAAAAGATACTACGACCGAGAAGGCGTTCCGACGTCATATTTTCGCCCGGACACTTTTTCTTCTACGTTACACGCAGACAAATTGACTGCTTTATTTTACGACCGACGATCGTATTTCGCCTTAGTGTTTCGCGTTATTCGCGGTCGGTGAGTCATCGGCGACGATCGTTGCGACACGTACGCGCGCCCATTGTTGTCGTTCTATTCTTCCCGAATTTCGACTTCGTTGCGAATCATTTCCTCGACGATATGAACGCTAGATCGTGGAAAACTTGTTCGACTCATTCAACACTGTATAGCGTCTCATACTTTACCGTATTGGTACAACTTACGCTTTTCGTTTTTATAACTTTTTGTCAGTTTTCGGTGCAGATTATTCTACAAAATTTTTCTGCGCAGTTAGTACTCAGTACTCTTAATATTTTTTTCTCGCGTTCGCGTTTTGCGCGCTTCGAGTTGCCCGCCGCATTCGGACTGAGTGAGATTAGTCATACTCCTTTCGAACAAACTGAGCTGATGATATTACTGCTTACTTTCAAATCACCATTGTAAACAAAATGACGAATTGCGAAAGTGAAACGCAAAGTTTGCAAATACCTGGCCGAACAATATCTCACTAGCTAGCTATTCGCGGGACTATTCGCTTTCGCGCCGTAGTCTGTCGCTTGATGGCGTTCGTCGTAAAAAAGGACTACGTGTCTGAGCGGCGGTTGCGAAATGCCGATAGTTATTAAACTCGTACTTTAAACTATCTAACTAACTCGTCCCGATCGATCTGTACTTTGGTGTTCTTCTCGACTTCCGTTAATATAGAGCTCGCGTCATTACACTTGCTTAAGTACGCGCCTTTTTTGTTTCAGGAGGATTCGTCGACTTTCAAGCGAAATACCCCGAACTGTGCGAAAGCCAGACGAGTCCCAGCGTGCCCATACAACAGCAAGGCCAGAAATTTTCCTTAGCTAGTCTTTCGCAACCATGTTTGCCCGCTTGCAATATGGGGCCGACGAAGATTCTGCCGTTCCTTTACCTCGGATCGTTGCAAGACGCTATGGATCCGGAAACGTTAAAAGTACATTCTCGAAACTTCAGTTTTCGGCGACTAGCGGCTCGTAGTTACCTCGCTTTTTTTCTCGCGGTTTCAGAAATATGGCGTTACGTACATTTTAAACATGAGCGTCGGATGTCCGAAGCCCGATTTTATTCAGGAGGAGCATTTCTTGCGAATCCCCGTCAACGACAATTATTCGGAAAAAATATTGCCGCATTTCGGACGAGCCTTCGACTTTTTAAGTAATTGATTTCGGCGTAAAAATTTAGTCGCTCGCGGAGGAAGAATGACATTCGGCGTTCGTTTATTTAGACAAAGTTCGAGAAGCTAACGGCGTGGCCATGGTTCATTGCTTGGCGGGCATTTCGAGAAGTCCGACGTTGGCTATTGCTTACGTTATGAGCTATTTGCACATGGAACAAGAAGAAGCTTACAGGTAAACACTTCGAGGCGTACGTGCGCATTTTGCGACCTATTTCGTACGTTCGTCGCAGACTTTCTTCGTTGCTCGCGGGATGTATTAGCGATCCTACGAGCGGGATGTTCTTTCGAACGTACTACGGGCCTTTATCACTCTGTGAACGTAATTTGACGACCCTTTTAACTGTTTATATTTTCTCGTTAGGTACGTCAAAGAAAAAAGGCCGTCGATCTCGCCAAATTTCAACTTTTTGGGCCAGCTTCTGGAATACGAGAAGCAGTTGAAAACGCAAAGGCATCGAACCCTGTTCGCCGAGCAGAAGGATGAATTGTTGCAAAATTATAGACCCGCGGCTTCGGCTCATCGGAAATTAGCCAACGTTGTCACGCCCGATGTTTTGATGCGAGCGGCTAACTTTAACACCGAATCTAGCCCGACCTCGACCGACAGTTTTAAACGATCGTTTTCGTGCCCGGTTAAAATACAGAAGGGCCCGAATCGAGAAACGTTGAATTTGGAAGTGATGGACTTTTCGCCGGCCAACGAGATAAATGCGAATGGTAAACGGCGAATGAAACTTAAAACTACGCTCGGATCGTTAGCGGCGTGTACGTCGACGACGACGCCCGTAGTCTCCTCGCCGTCGTCGATCGCGGCTCGCAGACTGCCCACGTTAACCGAAGATTTACCGTCGCCCAGTACCGAACTATCGAAATTAAGTTTCGAAGGAGATTGCGCCTTTCCGTTTTCGCCTCCGATGTCGATCGGCTCTTGGTCGAGCGACGATTGTTGTCACTCGGTCGATAGAATAAATTCGGACGATAAAAAATCGGAGGAATGTATCACTCGGCGAGCGTTCGATTCTTCGGCGGATAACCCATTTTTCGCTCGATTGCATCCCGCGGACGTCGGCTTTAATTATAAATCGAGTCGGTCTCGCTCCGAATTTCGCGAAACCAAAGACAGTTCGGCGAAGACGATTCGAGCGACACCGACGACCGCTTATCCGGCGCTATGCGTCGAAAACCCTCTATTCGAGTCTCACGCGCGGAGCAATACGCAGCTTCGTCGGACTATTCAGCCGGAGGCGGGCTTGCGCGTAGCCCGTTCCGTCGAC
Organism: Prionchulus punctatus; assembly: GCA_034698125.1. Lineage (NCBI taxonomy): Eukaryota > Metazoa > Nematoda > Enoplea > Mononchida > Mononchidae > Prionchulus > Prionchulus punctatus. The sequence goes on from JAQGBA010000778.1 coordinate 7,164, forward strand.
GATTTTATTAACCGTTGCTCATCAACGTCCTTCGGCGCTGGCTCGAATCGAGAAACGGAACGCGACTTATTAACTAATTCCGAATCGAAAAATATTCTATGGACTACGTTGACCCAAAGATTTCGCCATTTGCTCAAGAACAAAAGAGCTTCTTGGCCGAATATTTCGCCTTTTCTCGGCGAAGGAGAGTCTTCGGTCGCGGCTTTGATGTTCGCCGGCGTAAACGGTGACGCGACGGTCGCGGCTGCGGACGCCGGTGGTCGTCTGGATATTTCTAACCTGCTCGGACCCACGAAATCGAAATCGGAAGCAGCCATGATGTACAAAATGTGCGACGCGGACGAACCCGTTAAGAAGAAGTCGTCCGGATTTTCCGATTTGGAAAGTCCTGAATCTGGATTTCATAGTCTCGTCTCCGACGCCACCTCGACTAACGGTCGCGGAAGAAGAGAGGCGGACAGAGACAGTCTCGACTCAACGTCGAGTTTAGAAATCGCCGCCTTTAGCTAAAAAAGTGGATCAACTTTAATTTTCGTGTAAAATACTGTAAATGTAAATGTCTTGTAAACGGTTGCATGTGCGTTGCTCGTATCGGACGCGTAGTATATTACATTATTGGTTAGGTTGCGTTGCAAAAGTGACTCTTGAATGAAACATTGCTCAGGAACGAATTTAGAAAACAGTTCAAAAGTGCTTCGACAGTACAACCCTATGTTGCGCTTTAACGAGTTAAATTTCTGCACATATTTTCATTCTGTCTTTTGCACATTTGAACTTTTCCCAAAAAATTTTTGTCTTATATTGTATTTTAAACTTTAAATGAAAGACGTAAAAATGAAACGTTGAATTTTGCTGTAACAAGTCGAATACAATAATCACGGCGATACATAGTTACATTTGGTAAATTATGTAAGTTAGTTAAAAGCAAACACTAAGTCTTTCGCGACAAAGAAACAATGTGCTTGCGACTGGAGACTAGTCAACACTCAGCACTATGATTTCTTGAAATCGCAACCCGCTTATTTTCGTTTATCAACTCGATTCAAGCGACATCTCAGCACAATTTCATTTCAATGAGTAGTAGGATGCTTTCAAACACAGTTAAAACAGTTAAACACGTTCATCCGTGTGCAAATCAAAAGACAATAAATCGACAAATTCAGTGAAAAAATTCAGCGAAAGAATCTGCCGATGATTTTCGCAGCAAAACGAACAATTCCAACTCTCGTAAAGTGTCAAATCTGCAACACGTATCGATCAATTCCTTCAGGTCGGTTTTGTATTTCTTGCTTATTTCGATCAAAATTCGCAATTTCTGCAAAGCGTTTTTCAACGAAGCTTCATCGAGATTTCGTTCGCAGTCGTCGGCGAACAACAAAGTTTCGACATGAATTTTGTCCAAAGCAAAGCTGACGCTAATTTTTTCTACAATTTCGTTGACGATTTTTTCATCCTGCGAATCCGGGACGACAGGCAAATTAAATCCTTGCGTCTCTCCGAAAGGCGAAACTAGTCCGGGTTGGGGCGTCAGCACAGACTCCGGGACCACGATATTTATATCCGATCGGAAGGAGCTTCCATCTTCGTCGCTATCTTCCGAGATTTTTGAGACAGTCGGACCAACTTTCGAAGTCTCGTTTATTGTTTCCATTTCGAAATTTAGATTTTCCTCCGCTAAATCTTTGTCGTCGCAGTAAATCGGATCAAAACTCGAAGTGCCATCCAACTGATCAACAATCTGTCGCCTTTCGTCATCTTCTACGCGCGCTAATTCGATTATTTTGTCAAAATCGCAACTTTCTTCGAGATAACTCCGTTCGACTCGGACGTTTTTTTGCGAACGTGTTAGAGGCGATAGCGTTTGCGTCAACGAAGCAACTCGCGCAACTAAACTCGGCGGTTCCGAAACGCTAAGCTCTTCATCTTCTGAAAACATAAAAATATTTTATTAATTTGAGAGTAAAATGGATCCAAATAAAGATAAAATTGCTAAGTAGGTAACTGACCCGCGTTTAGTTCATCCATTCGACCATCTTCAGCTTTGAAAGGATGAATTTTCTCTTCGATTATCACTTGACTACAAGAAGCGAAAACTATGTAAAATTTATTTTACGTGCGACGGTTTCAATTGTTGAGCGAATTAAATTTTCCTCAAAAACATAAAAAGTGGATTGAAGGTTGATATAGCACATTCGACTTCTACGCAATATAAAGTTAAAAAGGTAAAGGATAGTTTTTCCTCATCTCAAGAAAAAAGAAAGCTAGGAAAATTTGTAAACTGTCGTTTAGAAACGGTTTTGCAATTCATTTGAATTCAACTTTTTACCGATTAAAATTTGGAGATTTGAACGTGCGGTCTAAACAAAAGTCTATACAGCGACGTACGGGTGGCGTTACAGACTTACACGAGTTAAATGGCTTTCAAAACTGAGTTTTGTGTTTCTGATCGAAAACTCAAGAGTGCTTCGAATTGCCGCCGCATGCAAGCGAGCCGTATCTAGCTTCAGACGGTTCACGCTATGCTTTACGGCGCACATATTCCGCTCGTTTTTTGTTGCGAACTTTCTTTCCTAGTTATCACATCTCGGCTTAAATCTGACAACAACTGGTCGCATAACGACTGTATAAAATAGAAGATATTTACTAGTCGTTATTTTCCAATTCGCCTTCGGAGCCATCTCGTTTCTGGAGCGCGGCGCTTCCATCGTCCTCCGAATTAGTTTCGTTTCCGTCGTTTTCGTCACTTTCATCTATATTAATTCCGAGAAATCGCTGCAACGACATGTTATGTTTTGAACTCGCGGCGGCGAACGACGGCGTTTTTTTGTTTGTGATTAACTTTTTCCGTAGGAAGTCGATATCTTCCGGTGAAATCGGCATCTTTTTCAGATTGGGCAATATCAATCTACGCGTATGGTCGCGTAAACTTTGCACGGTATGTTTCGTTAATACTTTTTTATCAACGGCCTTTTTCCAAATTTTATTACCGCAGGGAAAAAAAGCGTCGAAATTATTTTTTCGAAGTTCGGAAATCAAAAATGCACACATTTTTTGATCGTCGGTCGTAGAGAAGTCGGCTCGAGACGCCATATTCTTACTACAAAAGCAAATATTTTGCATTAAAAAAACTGACGGACGAATTTTGATGGAAAGTTTGATTTCCCACGCTCTACGTTTTTGAAGACCGTGTAATCGTGCGATAATCCCTTTGGTACCTGTTTGTCGGCGATTTATACCGGCTTCTACTCGGCAACTTTATTAAATTATATTTATTCGCACGAATTTGAGAAGTAAAATATAACGAGATTCGTTTCAAAAATTTATTCTTTGTCACGTGGAAAATATTAAATTCACTCGTCGTTCACAATCGTCACTCCGATGCGCTCGTTTTTACAAAAAAGAATAAAACTACGTTTTTGAAATAAGCGCACTTCATCCGAATTTTTAAAACAGTGATAAGTTGAGTGGAAAAAGTTTTCACGCTCAAAGAAAACCAACATAAAATCCCTCACCAATCTGGAAGAAAGGGTTATTTAGCGGAGGGTATTTCTGAAGTACATTTTGTTGTAAAAATCATTTTGAAAGATTTCTCTATCGAACCTGCGATGAAGAACGACATTGCTCGAACCCGTCCGCAACAGACCCCTAATCGGTAACCTTTTTATTCTTTAGCGTTCTACATCGCCAAATTTGTAATCTATGTCTAACTGAATGTGTCTGTATATTTTTAGTACCAAAAATCTTTCTTTAACTTTGTTACTGTACGCTCATGCATTTGTTATCCAACTAAGTCCTCGGACGTCGGCGCCCATCCAAATTGCATCAAAGCGTTGAAAACGTTATCGACCAAAGAAAATTTTATTTTAAAAGTATTTCTCGCTTGGCGAAAGCCGATGGGTCGGTTGCGAGATGTTCTCGCTCAGACCGACGTTTCGCTGACGGTCATGACGGCGTTAGATGTCGACTTGTCGACTTATATCGACGATACATCCGAATCGGAAGCTTCGTTGAAATACAAAAGTAAAGCGGTCGCCGTTCCCGTGCACACGGCGCGGTGTAGATCGCAGAGTCCGAAACAAGCGGAGGTTAAAAAGGAACTATCGGACGACTCTGGCTGGGGGTGAGCGAATTTTAACTTTTACCTCGAAAGTAGTAATTCGTGCTCATCAATGGGATATCTGGTCTCTATTTACTTGTTTTATTTTTTATTTGGATTTTATTAAATTCTATCTATTCCTCTTCATTTGTTAATGTAAAAAATAGTGTATATTTTTCATCATCTTCTTCCGAGGCCTCCTATGTAACTCGTACGTGTTTCGGAACAGGAAGGAAACAGCCGCGTGTCAAAATTATAACGAGGTTTAATACCAGGCTCGAACCTAAAGTTTTAGTTTCAACAACGTTTCTCGTCCACGCTGCAACCCGAGTGTAAATACAATGGTGGTCCTCCGCGAGAAACTGCCAACTAGCTTAGCGAGTGCTTGTAATAATTAGAAACTTTCCACTCATTTATGTTTTCCAACCAGAAATATGCGTATTTACCTTGCGAAACTGGATTATAAAAATATTAACCTCGCGATTTTCTTAGCAAATTAGAGAATAAGATTAAACAATTCGCAAACTTGGGTTATGTTTTCGTCGTCGGCGGCCGCCGACGGTTGGGACATGCTGCCGAAGGATAATTCAAAATCAAAAAAATCAAATCGAACTAATTCTAAAAGGTAAAGTTCAGCTCTATTTCGATTAAATTGGCGAACGCGCCAACATGGTCGCGATTCTGTAAATGAGAATAAAATCTTGTTGTATCGCGTACGTTTACGATAACCTTAAGATCTGAGACCGATCCTCGCAATCATTCGCGGCGCTCGTTGAATTTTCCAGAAAGTGCGGTCCGGCCCGACGATCTTGTTTCCTCAGACTGTAATCGCTGTAATTATTCCCATTCCACGCATTTTCTTCGTAATGACCTAAGCAATAAATTAAAGTTTGAAAACAAAATGGCAACACGGATACATTCGAACGTAAAACCTTCGAAGAATGGAACTCGGAATCAATTCTTAAAATGCGCTTTCAAAGATAATAGAACTAAATGGAGTGCCGAGTCCCTTCGATGGGGGTTCGCCGGAAAAACATTTGGATACATATATCTTCCGCGCTTTCTCCCATGTTCCGAGTCCTTCGACGGGCAGTCGCGGCGAAAGTTTACTTAATGTAATATTCGGTTTTTAAATGTCGACCAAAAAAATGCAGCCTTTTTTCGGATCATTATTGTTCTCCGATCGACGACCGCCTCGCTCATTCGCGGATCGTATTCTTACGCCGAACCTGTTCGATTTTAGTTTCGACCTTAATTAGATACACGCTGGTCTTCCTATTCGAGCGCAGAAGCGACGGTAGTCTTTATTTTCGCGGAGCCGACGATGATTGAATTTGCGGAGGGCGAAGAAACGTTTTGAAAGCAATTTTTCGTCTAACTTCCACTTTGAAATGTACGCCGGGGACCGATGGGAAGAACCGGAAGAAGAGAGGTTACGAACGGGCGGACGGTGTGTTTAAAGCCGGCTTAGCGGATATATTTAAATGAGGTTCCGTTAGGGTCCAACTCCCGTCGCAATCATCGCAACGCGTCGTCATGTTGGCCGCCTTGACCGGCGCTTCTTTCGACTACATCGACTCCGGCAAAGGAGAACAAGAGTTGGCTGCTTTGTTTAACGAAACTATGAAAAGATCACCTAGAAATCGAGCCTGTTCGATGCCCAAGTAAGGAAATGATCGAGAGGGTTTCGCGTTCAGTTTCTTTCCTTTTCGTTCGTGATTAATAAACATTCCTGAAATTAAACTCAAATTACTCAAACGTATATGTACGTAGTAAATCGGACGAATCACCTATAGAAAGATACTTCGGGTGTCGCTTCGACATTCTTCGTTAGATCCGTCGATCAGCAATCGCAAACATTTACAGCATATTTTCATGATTTTCTAGATCCGCTATCACGAAGGCTGACGGAGACGCGAGAAAAGTTTTAGTGGAATTGGATACAACGTCTAATGGTAACACTCGTCGAGCTAGCGGACCGGCGACGCCGATTATCCCTTTCCAAATCGTAACCATCAACATCGGAGGATTAAGATTTCAAACCCTCCTGGAAACGTTAGAAAGATATCCAAACACACTGCTAGGAAACGTCAACAAACGTCGACCGTATTACAATGTTAAAAATGATGAATATTTCTTCGACAGACATCGGCCCAGTTTCGAATCCATATTGTACTTTTATCAAAGTCCCGGACGGTTAAAACGACCGGAAACCGTGCCCGTGGATATTTTCGTCAAAGAATTAAAATTTTTTGAAATGGGCAGCGAAGTTATGGAGAACTTCTGGAGTTTGGAAGGATATCGAAAACCGAAAGAAAAAATTCTGCCCAATAATGCGCTGCAAAGAGCCGTTTTTCTGCTCGTAGAACATCCGGATTCGTCGATCGCCGCTCGGGTTGTAGCGTTTTTTTCTGTGTTCGTCATTATTATTTCGACGGTGTCGTTCTGTTTGGAAACCATACCCGAGTTGAAAAATTTATTCGCCGCATCGTCGAAAGACCATTCGACTAACGGCACTTGGAAAAGTTGGCGTAGCGTCAACGGTTCGGACGATGATTCGGGCGGCGGTTCTGCCGAATTGGGCGAACCCGCGAAAGAGCATAGCAGCATCGAATTCGGCAATCCGTTTTTTATCATCGAATTTTCGTGCATTTGTTGGTTTACAGTGGAATTCACTTTGCGATTTCTAAGTTGTCCGACGAAAAGGAAATTCTGCAAAAGTTTTCTGAATATCATCGATTTCGTCGCGATCGTGCCGTTTTTCCTCAACTTGGCCATGAACGAAGAAGCCAGCGGCGGTTCCATGTCTTTCGCTGTGCTCAGGGTATTTCGCTTGGTGCGGGTATTTCGAGTATTCAAGTTGAGTCGGCATTCGCGAGGATTGCAAATACTGGGCAAGACGTTCAAAGCCAGCGTTCAAGAGTTGTTATTGTTAATGTTTTTCATGCTTATCGGTTTGGTGCTCTTTTCGAGCGCCGTATATTTCGCCGAAAGCGGATTAGAGGATACGCAGTTTACGAGCATTCCCGCGGCGTTTTGGTTCAGCATCGTCACGATGACCACCGTTGGTTACGGTACGTTCATATATATTTATGAATAATTTTATCGTCGCCATCGGAAACGTCTTTTCAGCTGTATGCGAACTGATAGGTTAACAAAACAAGTATATGTAGCTAAAAACCAACCTATCGACGTAACGCTTGTTTGACCTCATTTTTGCGATCAACTCGCTTCAATTAGTCAATTCAGCCATTTTTTAAAGCGTATTCTCTTTCGTTTAGGCGATTTAACTCCGAAAGGTGTCTACGGAAAGTTGGTAGGTTCGATGTGCGCCATCGCGGGCGTTTTAGTGTTGGCGCTGCCTGTGCCGGTAATAGTTGCAAATTTCAAGCATTTTTATCGTCAAGAAAATAGATTAGCTCACATGAGAACTTTGGAAGGCGACGAGAATGGCGGCGAGGAAGATTTGGCGGACGATGGTAGCAGATCATCGTGAAAACGTTTTGTTTTCAGCGGTTTGGTTTGAATGGTTAACTTTCTGGTTAAAGTTGAGCTTCAGTTTTCTTTTCGACCGTGTCTGTGCCTATTTATAAACAGCTTAAAATTGAAAATTCTGTTTTATGCTAAAAACAAATTTATAATTTTTAGAGCTCGTAAAAAATAGCTTGTAAATATTTTAAAGCAAATGCTGCATTTACTTCACTGATATTGCGATAAAGTTCTATTTTCTATCGTTTCATAATTGTACATTAGAACATTTTCGGTGTGAAATACATTGCTTGAGAAACGCGAAATTATATTTACTAATATTAGTAATAGCAGTGAGTGCAAAAAATACACCGAGGGCAAATGATCAGGTTATAAAAATTAGCGACCATAAAAAAGCAGAAATTTAGTGATTATTCCAAAATGTATTTTATGTAAATGTAATTGCTGTTCACTTCGCATTCAGTTTCTTTAACGCATCTTCAACAGTGTACAGTTCGTCTAAACGCAGTAAAAACTCATTATTTACAGTATTAAAGGTTCGAAAGATTACAAAACAATTACTTCGAACATCTTGAACCATTCGGTGTATTACAGCTTTGTTGTCGAGGATCTCCAAGGTCTGGGTGAAGGGGTTGTACCGAACAGTCAACGGGCGTGGAATAGTACCTGCCCAAGCGCTAAAAAGTTAAAAACTCGTTTGAAATCCGATCCGAAAGTAATGAGCGAAAGTAAATCACATACACCAACTTATCCCTGGCATCTTGGAAGCTTTCGGCTTCGTAATAAATCGGTTGAAATTTTGTTATCGGGTATTCAGTCACTGTAACTTTCGGAGGATCGAAAGGTCGAACTTCCGGTTCATTAGTCAAACAGTATTGAAGTTCGCCGAAAGAAGACAACAAGCCGGCGCCGTAAGCTTTACGTTTTCCATCTTGTAAACACACACCAAACTCAACAGTGAACCAATATAACTGAAAAAAATCAACTTTATCATAACAACTATCCAATAACGACTTCTTTATTACTGAAGCCAATTTCTGAATATAATCATCGGGTGCTCCCAAACTGGCCATTCCGATTTCCTGCGAGAACTGGGCGAAATCCGGATCCGCAAAGAGCGGGGCATGGCCGAGCAATTCGTGACATATATCCCTAAACGTCGGAGGGAAAAATAAGAGCGGAACGTACGAGAGAATTACAACCGACGAACTTACGGTTCGGGAGTATACATCGGCACTGACGCGTGACGAATATATTGAGTAGAATGAAAAACGCGAAACGCCAAACCCGCCAAAAAATCTCTGGAACTCAAAAGTCCCGCGACTGGTCTCAAAGTAAATCCAGTGCAATCTAGAAGAAATATCGTTTAGATGAGTATGCTTCTCGCTCGAAAAATAAATCACCTTTTAGAAAATCGGAAACATCTTGCAACTGCGGAATGTTGTTTTCGCTGTAATGGCAATTTTGTTCCAATAGAGGAAAAACGTGATTGAATTCTGCGCAAGCGTGAGTTTTGTACAATTTCGTCAGTTCACGATAAATCGTACCCCAAGTTTTAGTTTCTTCCTCGGTGTAACTTACTCGAGGAATGGGCTGTCCGCTACGGAGAGAAAGCGCAACTATCGACGATGTAAGCTTCGATTTTATAAGAAAAAAAGTTACTGCTTGTAATTGAAAGCGATGTCAGCGAACTCCTTTCGTCTGGTTCGGTACACCGGATCCGTGAAGCCCTAAACATATTTCAAACTTTCAGATCGAAAAGCGCTTATTAGTCACGCGAACGATGGATTATTTATTACCGGATGGTCGGAATCCAATTCGGAACCGTAGCTGAGCACTCTGTTGGCGAACTGATCCAATTCTTTTATCTTTTTCGGAAACCAAGGCACCGCATCTGGAGAACACGTTCGTTGTTACGATCGTTTTTAATAAGTGTACTTCATTAACCGAGTGTATTGTACCTTTGTGCTCGGCGCTGTGAATAATAACGTGCTCGGCGTGCTGTTTTAGCGATTCAACGACGGAATTGAGTTTTGCGCCGTCTTGCTTTTTAAATTCGACTAAGCATTCGTAATCGCCCGGAAATCGACGCGACGGACGACTTTCGATGTGAGACAAGCTTATGAAATTATCCTAAACGATACCCGAACCATTAAAAAGAGAGAGAGAGAGAGAGAGAGAGTTGCATGTTTCGCGGTTGTAGTATCGTTCGGCACCCAGTATCGTTCGAATTGCTTCGATCGAAATGCTACTTTCGTCTCGCGTTCTCTCAATTTTTTTCGTCTGCATACTGAGCTACTCATACTGCGTACTACAGTCGGGCGGTACCGTAGCAATTAATTGCTCCGCAATTGACGATTCTAGACTATTATAGATACTATCGCACGTCGAACTGTACGCCGCGGTGTCGAAAACAAAAAACCGACCAATCTTCTTCAACGAGATACCGATAGACGGCCGTTTGCTCAACGTCAAATTTATCGCCTTCGGTAATTTCGCATTCCGAGCACTCATCCATCAGTCGTATGACCCGGCGCGTGTTATTACAAAAGCGAAAGGGCGGCTCGATGACAGTTTGGAAAAACAAACGTACGAAATTTTTTCAACGACGATGTATCAAAACCGACCGCTTACCCGAAACACTTTCAACGAATCGGCCAACGAACCAACTTCTTGAGTCAAAGTGAAAATCAAGTGACAAGTTTCGTTTATGCTATCCGGAGTGTCCAAATAGGTGCTCATTTTTTTCCGCTGAAAACAAAAATCCGACTATAGTACTACACGCTTCTCGGCTAGATCGTAATATATAAACGTAAAAGTTAACATTATAAAATATGTAAAGATTATAAATATTGGACAGCCGATCGAGAGAATTTAGGTCGTCGTATTTAACGACGCCATGTTTTTTAAAAGGAAAAAGTACCGAACGTTGATCGTCCTCGTGGCTAACCCCGTTACGCGCATTATCCATGTTGGCGCGAATTGTTTAGAGAAAATTTATTTCGACGGATGAAACGACCCGACTGATTTTTGCCAACAAATAGGTTTGGAAAAATTTCGTAACTTAAATACCTATAAAGGTGCTCGCGGTAATTGTATCAATGTTTTTACCGACAAGTTGCTCGAACTCTCGTTTCGTTCGGCCACTCCGTTACTGTCGGCTCCGCATCGTAAATTCGACTGTCGGTCCATTGAATGAAGAAAATTTGATTAACTTAAACCGACGATGACAACCGGCGACCCGAGAACAATTTTGAATAGAATACCTCCGATTTACTTTGGCGTTCGTGCGGGGCGACGTTATCTCCGACGAAAAACTGGTTCATTGCCGCCGCTTTTGAAGTAAGTCGCCGCTCACCTGCTCTCAAATTACAAAGTTTGTCCGCTAACCCGCAGTTTAGCGTAAAAGTCGCACGTTTTTTGTTAACGAAGGGCGACGTGCGCACGTTTTCGATTCGAGTTGCTCGATCGCCAAAAATGTCGACGTTTCCGCATTTCGCAACGAACGCCATCCACGTTGGGCACAACATCGACGAATGGCCTCACAACGACATCGTGACGCCCATCTGTTTGGCGACGACGTTCAAACAAGACTCGCCGGCCGAGCCTAAAGTTAGCGGCGTTTCGAGTCGAATTAATTTTGACAATTTCACCGTTTTTTTAAGAGATACGATTACGCCAGAGCCGGAAACGCTACCAGGGATTGTTTAGAGTTGTGTTTGGCGTCGTTGGAAAGCGCCAAATTTTGTAATCATCTTCACCTTCTACTTTGTCTTACGATACTTACTATATATCTTAATAATATCGTAATTACATACAATTTGTATTTAACAGGCAAAGTTTATTCGAGCGGTTTGTCGTCCACCGCGGCTATCTGCGGTTTGTTGAGCGCCGGCGATCACGTGATATGCTGCGACGACGTGTACGGCGGCACGCAAAGGTATCTTCGAAAAGTGGCTGTTAAAGGGGGCGTCCGAACATCCATGGTGGATTTGACTCAATTGGAAGAAATTAAGAAACAAATCGTGCCCGAAACTAAGGTACACTATAATAATAATAGCGTCTAATACTTAATCTAGCCGACATTTCGCGCATCTAACAGCGTTTCGTTTAGCTTATCTGGATCGAAACGCCGACGAATCCTTTGCTGAAAGTTTGCGATATACAGGCGATTTGTCAGTTAGCCAAGAAAACCAACTCGAATATTCGAACGGTGGTCGACAACACGTTCATGACCCCGTACTTTCAAGTATATTTTTAATAAGTCTCTCCAACTTTTCGAAACTATTCTGAGAATACAGTTCAACTCGTTTTACACTCTCCGAAATGCCGTCAGTTTATGTTTGCTCGTCGTATCATAAATTTTCGCACTGTAATTATTTTTCGCCTTTTCGTTTTATCCAGAGACCCCTGGAACTCGGTGCCGACATAGTTTTACATTCCATAACGAAATATTTAAATGGTTTATTTTTTGCTATTTCCTGTCTCCTTTTAATATTAATAAACTAGATTCCCGCTTCTTAGGCCACGCGGATGTCGTAATGGGTTGCGTTTGTACAAACGATCAACAAATAGGCGATCACTTGAAGTTTTACCAGTTGGGTAAGCGTGCTTTTTCAAAGTTAACGTAGGTACTCAATTTGCGATTACAAATTTTACGACGCTTCGTTTTGTTTGTTTACGTAGCTGTCGGCGCGAATCCGTCGCCTTTCGACTGCTATTTGGTGTGTCGCGGAGTGAAAACGTTGCACGTTCGGATGAAGCAACACCAGGTCAACGGTACCGAGGTTGCGAAATTTTTGCAAAAACATCCCATGGTCGAAAAAGTTTTGTGTCCGTCTTCGCCGGAACATCCTCAACACGACATTCATCTAAAACAATGCAAGGGAATGAGCGGCATGTTATCGTTTTACCTCAGAGGAAACCTCGACCAAACGAAAAAGTTTTTAAAAAATTTGAAAGTATTTGATGAACGGATGTGATTTTTACCGTTGCGCAAGATTTCTCGTTTTAAATTCTTAGATCTTCGTCTTAGCTGAATCACTTGGTGGATTCGAAAGTTTAGCTGAACACCCGTACGTTTAATTTTCTTTTCGTTGAAACATTCGGTGTCGCTGTAGAGCAGTTTGCGTCAACTACGCACACGGCGCTTTCCTGCTCCACAGTGATGTTGAGTGGAGTTCTTTTTTTACGTGCAACGCGAACGATAATTATTGTAAAATTTAGCGCTCTAATGACCCACGCTTCAGTTCCAGCGGAAGATAGAGTTAGACTAGGAATCGGTGATAACCTGGTGAGGTTGAGCGTCGGCTTGGAAGATGCCGACGATTTGATAAAAGATTTGGACCAAGCCTTGAATAGTTGCAAAGTATGAACATTGCAAATCTGAAATCAACAAATTATTTATTTCTATAGTACCTTGGTGCTGACTTTTTTTTATGGGGTGTCGCAGTCGTCTCTCTTCGTAATCATTTGATTGATAAACATGAAATAAAAGTAAATGTTCATTACGAATCAATTATTTTTCTGCTTTAGTTGGAGGTTTTAAAATTAGCTTTGGGTAAACTTTGAGCTCGCAAAATTGTTTCATCATTCTTCCAAATTGTTTGATTTTTGTATAAGTTTAACGAATGAAATTGTTGAGACAGCAACGCCTCGCGCTGCGACGTATTTGGTCGTCGCACGTCACGCGAGGATTATGATCGAGTACGTAACTAAGTGAAATATTGCAAGTAAACAAGACAGTGTTAAATAAATCATCAATCAAAGTCGACTAAACAACTTTACAAATCCATCAAAGTCGGAGTACCGAAAATACCAGGCGTAAAATTTTTTATTGTTGACCAGTAACCGACTAAAACGGAAATTGGCTATCAAAAGAGAAAAGTTAATCCGGTCACGTGAAACATTGTATTTCTTTATGATTAAATTATTTTAGAACCATGCGCGCAAGTTCTGCGCACCTTCACCTACGGTGCATCTATTTTCGTGAAACGAACGGAAAACGTTGAACTTCGAGCTGAGTTAGCAATTTTTAAATACGCATATTACTCACTTATAAAAGGAAGGAATATTATTTCTAGAAGCTAATCTTTCAGTTCATCGCGCGTTAGAGTATTGAATCTCTCCACTCGATATTAATTAGTGTTTAGCAGTGTATAGTATGGCTCCTAAGCGTAATCACCATCATCATTATCTGACAAATTCGACGTTGATTTGCTTGTACAGTACTCGTTATTTAAACGGAACCATCGGACTCTCTCTAGACCCGATACCGAGCAAGCTCTCGGCGATCGGTAAGGGTGTAACTTTATCGGACGAGCATTTTCAAAGTTTCGTGTACACTTGCGTTATTCTCAGTTTATTCGCCGTCGTCATTTTCATGCTGATGTTAAGAATATTTCGAGAAGAGGAGAACGACGAAGCGTTGCTGAAAACTTTGCGCCTGGTACAAACGAAGATCGACTGGGAAAATACTATCAGGGAAAAACGAAAATTAATGGCTGCTAAACGACACGCGCTTCGCTTTATCGAAGAATCCAGCGGTAGCAGCAGTCGACGCGAAAGCCGGGACAACTCCACCATAGTGGGCCGGTTGCGAACCGTACCCTTCCGTATGAAACGTATGTGGACTTCAGTTCCGAGCGTGGTCGTTACCAAAGCCACCCCTCCGAATACTCCGTTTCGGAACCGCCGCAAGCAACTTAGAGCCAGAAGCGTATGCGCGGCGTACAGTTCCAGCGACGACGAATGTTACAGATCGGGTTCGTCGTCGTCCACAAATAGCGGTCACGGTTAGCGTCCATTGCAGTACTCTCGGGCGGATTTCTCTCGTAGTTCATCGCTCGTCTGATAACTTTCATTTCAAGATATATTTCTGCTCTAACTGATTAGAAATATTTGCGTATTTCGTAATATTTACCGTAAGCCAGATTTTGTCGAAACATTTCTCTATCGCGTGTACATAACATCGTGGCGTAATAAAAAAAGGAAGGAAACATTGAATCGATTTATTCATTTAAACAAAACAATTCCAATAATATAATAATTCCAAACATATGAACGTTATATAAAGTACGACTTTTCCTAAATTACACGAAAATTTGCTTTTTATTCATTACGACCGGTATCGTTAGATTACTGTTTTTAACACACATTAATCTGTGGCTAACATGCAAATATGTCTCTGGACGTAAGCATGAATTGATTCGATTGCCGAGAGTATTTTATACAATTTATACATGGCGATTTTACAAGAATATAGTCGCAGTTGAACTCGTCCAGATACTGTGAATTCCAGACAGTCATTTCGGTTTTGGGTGTGTGACATCTATTTATTTGCTTTCTATGTCGCAGTCTTTGGAGTACTTGCGGGGCTCATAATGTCGGAAAACAATTTATCGGTACCTACATATAACACATATATAACAAAAGGGCTCACGGACGCTCAGATTCGAACTGGACGCCGGGCATACAGAGTCCGCCCCACACTAGACTACGCCTGAGCGTATTTTTCAGTGATAAGAAACCTTTGTGTTCGATGAAAACAACAATGAGCTTTAAAAACCATCACAAATATTTTTGTATACTGGAAAGCGATTACAGTATTATAATTCAGAATTTACACGTACATAAAAGATTTTTTGTGTGGTAAAATTTATTATTTTTTTATTTTCCTGTTTCATGCATACGTATGTCGTCAATGACAAATTTGATAAAAAAAACCTACTGAATCCTAACATATATGTTAAACAGATTTACAAAAATCGCTACGTTTTCAAATTTATTATTGACTTTCCGAAATATCAATCAGTTTTGCATCAGCGATAAATGTTTGGGCATAATTTGAAAAAACATGCCGAATTTTTCGACGCACCTGAAAATAAATGCTATAGGTATTATTAAATAAAATTGTGTAGTTTCAACAAATTGTTTCTCTTAATAATGAAAACTTAAACGAAAAAATTACCCGTCTCATCTCTGTCATTTCTTTGAAACTTTTCTCGAATGTCTGCCGTCTCCTCACTCGGTTTGTTCAGTATCGAAAAGATTTTTCGTAACTGCGTTGCGTCACTTCTTCCATTGTTCGCAGGATTCTAAAATAGAAAAATTTTTTCTTCCGATGATAGGAAGATACTGTAAGCGCGTACCGTAGATTGAAAATACGCATCTTTGCTTCCGACGTACGAGCTTGGGCCGGCTACGATTAGCATAATAGAAATGCTCGAAATCGTCAAACAGAATGGAAAGATTTTCTCAGAAAACATTTTCAAATTCGTCGCCGATTGTAACAGTTTTGAAACTATTTCATTTATGATTTCGGATTTGAAACTACCGAGAGCGAGAGAAAAACAGAAAATGACAAATTCCTTTCATATAAATTATCATACTTTTTAGACCAACCTACCTTTCTTTATTTCTATCAAATAGCGAGGTGAACGTGTAAGCGACGATAATGAAGCTATTAATAAATAATTTTGTACAAATTTATAATAATTTTTTATCAAAATGTGGATTGAATTAACAAATGGCACTAAGCTTAATGGAAAAGATTGGCAAATTTGTGGACGACTAATAAATTTCTAATATTTCTTGCATTTATTACATCCAGAATATAAACCGCTTTCATTAGACAAGAATAAACGCGTACGGTAAATGTATATCAGCATCGTTAAAACATGCAAAATATTTCTGCTTCCTTGAAATTCTTATCAATTTCCATAGTTCGCAGCAAAACGCGGCAACAAGTGTTTAGACACGATTATACTGAAGCACCAAATCTGAATACCCCCAAAAAGATATGTATGAACAATGTATGAATAAGTAGTTGATCCCTTCTGCTCAGTCGGAATGGATGTTCAGATTATGTACGAGGTATGAGTATTATAAATCATAGTAATATCGTCAGCTTTTTATCGATACGCTGCTAGTTCAATGGATGCCAAATGAAGAGATGAGACATACAAAACGTAGAATACCTGAAAAAAAACGTTAGAGCGATTAAAACGAGAGTTCACTTTACCCTAAAGTTACATTAAGGAATGAATATGAAAATGCATACCAAGCTTTCTTGTCGCTTACGTGGGCTTGGGTAGTTTTTTATAGCTTGCACGTGCGGTCGTAAACCTTAAGCTTGCTCCTAGTTTACTCAGAGGGCATTTCAAATAAAACAAATAAAAATACAAAACAAAACTACGTTGACATCAAAGTGGAATCAAAGATTTGTTGAATTGGTCTAGCAATTCTCTGGTTAACTACAATTGTGTATGAAACAACTATAGAACCTGAGCACTAGGGGCTAACTAACTACTAAGTGTTGACAACTCAATGAAACAAATACATCGCGCCTTACTGACGAGGGAAGGGTACCGGGTGTCGGACGCCGATCGCGGTGTCACATATATGAAATTGAAGCCCTTCTTCAGCT
>JAQGBA010000779.1:0-24161 GCA_034698125.1 Prionchulus punctatus
TTCATACCTCATTGGGGTCTATCTATCGCCAAAAGATGGGATCTAAATGGCTTGAACACCTGGGGATGTTCCCTCGTTAGTTTCAAAAAAAAATTAGCAACATGTGTTATACTTCTTGGAAGTCAGAAATGGCTGCCCATTAAACATCATGCTAGTTCTTAACTGAACCCGTGAGCAAGATTTCTACTTTGCTTTGATTAATAATGGAAACGTATCTAGAAAGTCAAATTTATCGATTCAAACAAGGCTATGAAACAAGGTTCATGGGACAGGATAGGGATCATTCTATTGATGAATTAATTGTAGAGAATAAAAATTTTCATGAAGAATTTTTGAGAGAAAGCTACATAATGTTTGATGTCATTCTGCTATAATTACAATTTACCAAATTATTGATCAGAATAAAAGCGCCAAATAAGAACAGTCAGTCATTGACATTTTTTGATTTGTAAATTTTAAGGTACATTTTCTAACCAAAATTTAATAATCATGTGATTATGATGATCATGTGTCATCATAATCAGGGATCAACTGTGGCTGTAGACTCCCTTCGCTTAATTGACTGCACATGTTGATGTATTTTCTGTACCGAGAGCAGTATTGCAGTATCGTGCCTGGAGAAGTTACTGGCTTGTTTCTTCCACTCTCTGGACAGTCGTTCAGTACAGGGACTGCCTTACAATGGGAATAGTGTGAACTGGACTATTGTCTCCACCAGCGATTACTGCCCGACGTTCAGCCCAGGAACTGCTTCATCTAACCTGGAGACTGTTGACTTTTGTCCCCAGCGGAGCGACGATGGGCTCTGTTCATGCTCTTGTATTGTTCCTGAAACATATATACGCAACATTCAATTCCACATTATATTTTTTTTGCTCTTTGGTGTGTTGAATCACCGTCCCTGGGCACAATAAACCGACGCACTTCCTTCTCTGTTACTGTCGCCCGAGAGCCGACTTATTAAATAGCTGATGATTTTATGTTGAACTGCACTTCGATTACACTGGAGGAAATTCACCATGATTCGTTTCAATCGCACTGCCACGTACGCTTTCAACTTACTTCCAAATCATGGATCGGTGCAAGAGCAACTGTCGCTGCTCAACTAAAACTGTTTACCTAGATATCTCAAACAAACCCCATTCCTTGACTGTTTATTAACTGAACAACGACAGAAAAACAAAACAAATTAAAAGTCGACTGCGAAACTAGATAGTTCGAGATGACAACGTAACACTGTACTGATGACACTGTAACAAAATCATATTATACAAAATACAAAATGATTTTCTTATGGTCCCGACCGATGATTGAAAAGCAAAACTGTTGGTTGATATATAGTTAAGCAGGCTTGTGATTCTGTACTGTATGAATTAACTTAAAAATTTTAAACATTTCGGTATTCAAAGCTTATGGAGATTTTCTTTCACCCCATTGAAGGATTATCTCTTTCGTTGATATTTTTTTTAGAGACCTTTGTTTGAAAAATTTTTTTGAAAAAAATATTGCAGTTTCTCGCAGCAGGCAATGCAGTATGGAAGATGTTTTGTACCCGCGAATTAATTTTTTTGTTATTTCTATAACGGAAAAAATTTTTGAAAAGTTCACGGATATTTTTATTAAATACTTTATTAAGTTTCTTTTAAATGAGTTTTTTTTAAATTTGATACGTTAGTTTTTCTGTCTTCAAAGTTTTTCAAAATTTTGAAAATTACAGTACAACCATATATGGAGATCAATTTGGTTGGCTGGAGCCACGTCACTATTTCTGTGTGCTATTTCGTGTCACAGTTAATCCTTGTACATGCCATATTTCATGAACTTATACCCTTAAACGAGCCATGTTATATCTTTGTTGCCAAGTGGTCATTCATGGAGCATAGCGCTCTCATTGGAATTCCCTTTGCATTCTGCGTCGAATGAGGTATCACTTGACCTAATAATCTTAAAATCCTAATCCTAATCCTAATCCTATAATCCTAATAATCCCTTAAAAGGTCATATTTATCGCAAAGCCACGACGTTCCCAGCAAATGCCGCGTATCCGAAATCGAAACATTTTCAGCTCTTGAAAGTGGAATAAATAACATCGATACATTTTAGTGATCTGGTAAACCGCCTAATTTTTGCTGCTATTTCATATGCAAAAGGTCAAAATTTGCAGAAACTTGGGGGTTAATTTTAAGCTAGCAGTGGCGTGGAGTTGGATCCAACTAAAAACCATTTATTATCAACTCTAGTGTGCCATGTAGTTAAAGTCGAAACTTAGCCGAATGAAGATTGTAAATAAAATCAAATACGATAACTTAAGCACTTTGAAACGACGCCCTGTTTTATATTTCAGTTGGCATCTGTGTACGGTATTTATTGCGAAAACATTACTCATTGCATCTACAAATATTTCAAGCGTGAGGCTAAAGTCATTTTTGGAAAGTTTTTGCACTTGAACTAATGAATACTCTAAATATTACATCTATTTTGCAACTTTTGCATCAAATCTTTGTTTAAAACCTCTTACAAAGGGACCCCATCTTTGCCACTTGCGAAAGTTGCCACGGTTATCGTTTTCATGCTGCAATAAAACTCAAACAGTCAAGAATATTTGTATCCATTCTCAGTGCTAAATCGCTATCTAAATCCGGTTGTTAAATCTTATGTTCAATATTACTGGGATTTTTCCCGCCCTTAGTTATGAAAGGGTTATCAGAACAACAATAATTTGTTTATTTTAAGATGTAACTTCAACCCACAAATTATTTTTTTGGAGAAAGAAGGAATATAAAATTTCTCATTATTCTTCATCAAAATAATTATTTAATTTCAAAACTCGTCCATGCGTATACCGAGGCATAATGAAAAATAACATTTTTCGACATTATTATTAATCAATTGTCGTTTTTTTGTTTCGTGGCTACCGAAAAGATACTTTATCACAAAAAGACACAAAATGACAACAAAAAAAATTAAGTCAAAAATGTTAAACTCGTTTTTGGTAACATTTTTTATCTTACGATCGAAAGAAACGTAAGCGATCGAAAATTCGGTGCTAGTTAAAAAATGAAAAAAATAAAAGTTTCGTTCATGAAGACCCTATAAAATATTTTTCTCGTGTCCAACGTGATTTTTTATTTCGGGGTGCGGATGTGAAAGGAAATGAGGTGATGAGAGAGCAAAATTGAAAAAATTGTGGTTTCAAGTTTTCTGCAGCCACGGACAATCTGTTGCGCAGTATGACTTCAAAGTTGCGTATGGGCATTGCTTCATGCAACATTCTTGTACTATGCCGCTGACGATCCGTGTTTGCCTGTGCAGGAAATCGGTGTCGGCGCCGTCCGTCATGGGCACCATCGAACGCCGTTCGTCGTCGTCACCCGCTGGTTTACTATCAGTATATTCATCGACACCGGCCGTGGGCTGTTGCTGCTGTTGATGGTCGCTGTTGACTTTAGCTAAAATCTGATAGAGCAATTCGTTCCCGCTTTGGTCAGCTCCTGTAAAAGTGAAGGTAACAAAGTTAATTGAGCGTGTAATTTTCAAAGTGAGTTAAACGAATAATTGAACTCGCGAGTCAGTAAAATGATACATACTTTTCGCCGTTTCGTGGCCAGTGCCGAAGAATCCGCCGCCGTTGAAACATCTTTTGCAGACGACGTTCAACATTTTCACAAGTTTTTCGCCGCAAACTCGAAACTTTTCTGAGCTACATTCCGCGGGTTGGATCATCAAGGCAACGTTCAGCAGAAACACGATTGCAAACGTAACAGTAAGGTTATGTTTGAAGCCACCGTTCGTTAAAAAACCGACCATGTTGGATAAGATTTTATTATTCGCTGCGTGTCGATAAATACTAGAAAAAACAAACAAATATTAAGCGCTCGCCTCATCTTATTCTATGCATCATCTGCACTGTATACAGGTACTATAATCTTCCTAAACTGAAAAACCTTATCATCTGTAACTCAATTATCGACACTAGTGGGAAACAGAAAACATAAATCTTTTCCGCAGAATTGTTTCAGTTAGTTTGACATAATGAGCTTGGGAACTATTTTTACCAGGACAAAAGTGCAAAACAAAAAGTGAAAAAGGAATAGATGACGAATGAACGTTTTCATTTTTGTACCCCCTAATGAATGATTTTCGCACTCATTATCATCTCACGAAATACACCCCCGAAAATTTTTGATGGATCATCCGAGACTAAATCTGTAATCTAATAAGCGATGACATCCTGAATGTCGACCGTCCCTCACAAGAATTTTGTTTTTTTTCTCTTCGACCATCTTTTTTGCAAAGTGACACAACGAGATAATTTCAATGACGCAACGAGCAAATTAGAGGCGTGTAAGGGGTAGATAAAAATTCGAATCCGTTGCGCTAACAAAATATTTTCCAACGTTCTCAGAATATAAAAACAGACACGGAAATAGTACTTTTTATATTTATTTCGGAGAGACCGAAGAACACGGACGGGACAAACGTCGAGCGTCGAATCAATTCGCGACACTGGAAACAATGAGCGAAATCCCGAAGCTTAAATGGATAGATCGGGTACGAAAAAAATTATGCAAAATTCCATTAAATGGAATTATAATACGGCTTACGGACGAAATGAAAAAATATGGTACTCTACCGTAATTCAATTCGAAACCTAGTTTCGTCACCGAGAGGCAAAAAAATTAACTTGGCAAGAATCAAAAACAACTCAGGGATGCAAACCTCATGATTAAAAAATCTGTAAGACTTCCTGCAAATTTGTCATGTTTGAGTTACGCCATAAAAGGTCTTCGTGGATAGTAACAAAAAAATACAAATAATTTGCAATATCGAGTAATTTAGCGAACACTTGCATCAACCTAATTTTGATGCCAAATTTCGAAAATTTGTCTTTGAAACTTAATGACACTTCGTGATTTATATTTTTTGCTAGTTATCGTTTGCTAATTGCAGAAATTCTGTCTTTTTTTAGTGAAAATAATGTAGGTTTTCAGGCTTTGACGGTAAGAAGCAAGCAGAAGTGCCAAAGTAACATCAAAATCTGCAAAACTTTAGAACTTCGAAAAAGTAAACATTCTTGCAGAATTTTAATTTATTTTTGTTTGTTTTTTGTGCAAATATTTTTGTCCCTAGACGAAATTGAAACCAGCACAATTTAATTTCAAAATAAAGCTTAATGGGACTCCAATGAATAAAAAAATCATTCACATTATTATCACTCATCATTAGCTGTCTGATGCTCAAGAACCTGATATTGTACCTACAGTAACGTGATACTGTGCAACTATAGAAAGTGCTCATGGACAATAACAAACAAAGATATATATACACAATCCTCCTTACCTTGTCTGCTTTGAGCTATGGCCTGGTAGGAAAGGGAAAAAAATTCGAAAGTGAAGAAAAAAATGAATTTCTTTCACAAGCTAATTAGTTTTTATGAATTTTTATGATTTGAAAGAAGTGAAACTTCTGTTCGCCCGAATAATGAGAACAACAATGGTGCGATAGTCTGTCGGAAAATTTGATTTATATGAAATCACGAAACCCTACTGTGGACGCTTGCCTGAACATCAAAAACAACAGAGGAAAGTTTTCCCTTTCAAAATTGTTCGACAAATAATTTTTTTTAATAATGATGAGAATTTTGTGACGACATCCGGACCCAATTATAAAATCAAATGAGAAAACCTTGAACTGGCTAATTAATAACAAACATCATTATTATCAACCGTCAAAAGATTTAAGTTTATAAACTGTGTACCACGTTTGATGAAAAAAACTTTTCCGCTCATCAACATGCAAATTAGTTATGAATTTTCTTGATATTCTTTTGTTTGGAAATGTGGAAACTTCGAAATAGGACATTGACAAACGGGGCGGTCATCATCAAAAATTTTTATTAATTGGGCGTCAAAAATTTGAAACGTATTTTCGGCGGGTTTCTTGTTTTTTCGTTCATAATTGCCCGCCCATTCGTGGATATTTTTGATTGGTAAAACAATTGAAAATGTGCAGGAAAACTTTTTGCCAAGTACGTGCTTTATGGAAACATAAATTACTTTCATTGAATTTACTTTTGGATTAGGCGTTGCTAGAAGGAACACATTTTGCACACTGTACTTGATAAAAATAGAAAAGGATGTTACATGTTGATTTTCTCAATGGTGATCAATTATTGACTTCTCAAAATCATTTTTAACATAAATGGCTTTTAAAACTATATGTACGTAGCAATAAAATTTTTCCTTGAAACTACTTAGCAATGAAGAACAGTGATGACGGATGAAACTGTAAACCAAAAACCTTGACGGCTGTAATTAACTTTTGTTGATAATTTATTAAATAATTTTGATTTAATTCATGCAAATCAGGCGGTTGTTGAAGCCGTAATGAAGTCAAAGATTAATCGGGAAAAAAGTTAAACCCATAAAAATGATGTTTTAATATTTGGGTTAATTAAGAAGCTTGTGTCACAACAAGAAAATGCAAACACATACTATTAATATGTATTTAAATCAGGATGAGAAGAAATTTTAGTTTGAAATTTTGACTTATGATTGAAACAGTAATCAACCGATTGTGAGTGGAAATTTGCAAAAAAATTGCAAACTCATAAAACATGTTTTTTGCAAACATTTTTTTCCTAAATTAGTATCTATTAGGCAGCTGTATGGAAACGGGTGCGCTAGTATTTTCCTAGTAAAGTTTATATGGAAATATTCCATGAAACAAAATATAAAACTTTGAACCTACTTTTCGAAATAATCTTCTTCTTTCTTATGACTTCATTTGAAAAACGAGACGACTGAGGCAAATAAGAATTTTTTGTAACTTTTATAATAATTTTTCGTTACGGAAACCCCGCGCGTGACTCATTTTCGCGGATCCATTCGGGGTTTTGCGTTTTTTGCAAAACGATCCGTCGAGTAATATGGTAAAACGAAACCATGTGAATAGGCAAAAATGCGCATTTTCATATTCACAGTAAAGGTCAATGCTCGTCGAAATAACTCGTTTTAAGCTACGAAAGCTCTCATAGGAAGCCATGTTTGGAGTTCCAGTGCTCATCTTTGTAGCTTTCTTATTAACATTAGACACGTGCGACAGCCATACGCATACGAGAATTTGCGGCAATAAACTCGTCAAGCAAGTTTTGTTAATCTGCAATGGTTGCATAGCTGGCACGAACGTGGCAGAGGTGGAAAAACGTAAGTTCCGACTGAGATGCAAATTCTGTGTTCCAACATTTTTAAGGTTTTTAGGTGAAGATGGAGAAGCCAAAAGGGGGGGAGGGGCGAGCAAAACATGACTTGTTCCCTCTTCCATTTTGTGTTACATATATTGATAACATAACGCTTTTCTGAATCAGTTTGGGAATGATCCCTCATACTGGATTCTGTTTTCAGGATCCGCATCTAGTAATTATCTTCATCCTTCAAGTTCGTCATATATGGACAGGTCATATCGTTCGTCGTCGTTCGGCACTGGACGAGGCAAAGGAATTGTTGAAGAATGTTGTTTCAATCAGTGTAGTTACAAATCGTTGAAAAAATACTGTTGTAAATCTTGAATAATCTGTTAGGTAAATTTGTGTTCGGTTATTTTTTTCAAAAATAACAGTTCATATATGATAATTATCGAGAATATCGATAAATTTTGTTTGGAAAATAAATTTACTTACTTTTTCAAAAAGGTTATCCTTTCTTCTACATGAACGCGCCTCTGACGTTTCAACTGTCCTCCTGGTGTGCCGTTAATTAGAGGGGAGGGTGCCGATAATTGCTTCATATTTCAACTGGAGTTATCAATTGTACATTTACTTGCAGTTTCACCATCCATACCTTCCTCTTTTTTGCTTATAAGTTGGCTTCCAACTCTCAACCCTTCATCCCACGAAAAAAACAACACCGCCAACGTTATCCATTTCTAAAGTATCCAAATCCAATTTTTTATCCTTTTTATAATAATTATGTTATGTAACAAATGTGGTGCAATTAGCACAAATCTTTAATTGGAGTGCGCCATGAATGGAATCCGTACATTTTTATTTCAATAAAATTCAAAATTCAGATGAAACAAATTCGAGAATCCTTCAAAGCAAATTTAAAAATATATTTGTAAAAGCATGCTGTGATGCAGATTTGTAATTATGCAATTACTCCTATCTTTCATTGGCAAACAATCGATGGGCTGTTTTTCTTGAAATTTGTCATAAATGCGGAAAGCAAGATCAGCATGATCTTTTTTAAAGAGTTTCCAGTTTTCCGCCGATTTTACCGATTCGAAATTAACGTGAAGGAAATCGATGGCAATGTAGAACAAAATTTCGAGCTAATATTTTTCGGCTACCACTAAAATATCGTATATGCTGTCGGTATTCATCGATTCTTGAACGAACTTGTCGCAGAACGATTTCATTTTCACGAAATTATAAGATTCAGCTACGCACAAACATTTGACTGCGAGTGCAACCATCATTTCACCGCATGATCCTGTATAGATGAAGCGAAGTACTTCATTCAAACATTTTCTGTCAGCATGATTTAAATTAACTGTGCAAGGTTCCTTGTTTTCGGAAAATTTTTGTTATTAAACATCATAGAAAAAACATCCGACTGAGCAGCCAAAACAAAACGATGGCAACGACAATGTTGGCCATCCGACGAAATCGTGGTCAAATCCGGCAACGAATCTTCATTACCAGTTGAAACGAAATCGTTGTACAATTTCTCTGCCAGCAAATGGAAGTCGGAAACTTCTTCGTTTTTGACTATATCAACAACAGGATCCACGAACAAATTTTTCGAAATATGAATTTTGCAAACTATTTTCAAACATTTATTGGGAAATATCGTAATGGTATCTGGTATTACGGAAAAGAATTCTGAACCAAATGTTCTCCAACCTAAACCAACTTCATCGAGTTTAAAGTCATACGAAGTTCCTTTATCAAAAATGCTATTGTATGGATTTGTAGATAGTTTAAAAGAAAATTTGGCTTTGATCGACTTCCTTTCAACACCATGAATACCGCAAAGAGAACAAACATTGCACTGTTTTTGGGCTTATCCTGTCGTGTGTTTTTCGGTCTAAGCTCGATATTCCACGAAAAATATTCCACGAAAAATAAACATCATTTAAGTTAGCAATAAATTCGGCAACGTTATCGATGATTTTTCAAGCATTTCATTCACATTTGGGCACCAACGTAAGCAAACGTTAAAGTAGACGCCATTATATTTAAAAAGTAAAGTTTAAAAAGCAAATTCTTCAAACCTGCGCTAACTTGCCAACGAACGTTTTTGTTTTGTAAATTCAACATTTTGAAACAAAATATTTGAAGATCTATTTACTACAAAACGCGTAATGCATAGCGCGCAATTTGAATATGCAGCAACTTTTCTTTTCAGAGAAATTAAAATAAAAACAGAAGCAAAATAGAATCAAAACTTTTTTCGAGAAAAATAAACTGCTTGTTATAAAACTGTCACTATAATTCCATATTTTCTAGAAACAAGCAACACATCAGAACAATCAACTGAATTTTTTATTCTTTGCATCCTATAAATAAAATAATTTTCTAACAATCACGAGCAAACACGAATAGTGTTTTTTAATATTCAACTATCTATGACCGTTGACTGGCTTCGTTTAATTGGCTGCACATGTTGATGTATTTTCTGTAGCGCGCAGCATTGCTGTCGCATTGATGATTGTCCTTAGGTGTCGGTCCGTCCATGAGCACGCCGATGATGTAGAACGTGGGTCCTCGTCTGACTGCTACACTGCTACCATCCAAATGCGTGCAAGCTGGCCGAGTAGCTTGCGGAATTTCCAAACAGGATACCAGGCGGTCGGTGTCGGCGGCGGCGCCACAATTGGCTTTGGTGGCTCGTTTGGCTTGCACGAATTCCGTTTCATTTTTGGCGTTGTACGACGTTAAATACAGCGCACAATTTTCGTCGGTGCAAAAATGGCCCCACGGCGGGTTAATTTCGTGAAGTTCCTTCGTAATGTCGATCGGGTCTTCAAGTACCAATTGGCGTACGTGAGTGACGAAAGGGAAGTTCTTCTTCGATTTAACTCTCCAACTTTTCGCCGAAGGATGCGAGAATTTAACTTCATCATCAGCCGAAACGCATTGATCGGATGTAATCAGGGTCCTGTTAAGAGTAGGGTCGGTCATTTGTTTTTCGTTTCTGGACGCTCGCAAACATTAACTTACTTCGAATCGAGAATAGTTGCCGCACATTTTTTCGATCTAGGTCTGGACCCCGCTTCGATATTGACGGTCCAGGGAGATTTCACTTTTCCACCGGCGCCCGGACTGCCTGGCGAATCGCATTTATTCGTTGAAACGTCCGCGAAACATTCTCCGTGTTTGCAACATTCGCCAAGGTTTCTTACCTCCCTGCACCCCGGCGGCATTCCGAATGGTGGGCACATGGACACGCAATGGTGTGCACCATTGGAGCACGTGCACCGTCCTGTGCAGCCCATGTCGAACTGTTGACCATCCGTGTAATGTTTGCCGTTAACCACGCAATCTTTCTTCTGAGCACCAAAACATAGTTGGACGACGAGCAAAGCTGTGCAAACACGGAACAACATTTTCGGACTCTTAATTAGCTTTGAAGTGAAAATCCAGGGTTAGCATTCTGCAAAAATGTTGTCACTATTTCACGTCAGTTACAATGATAAATTAGCTTTTCGATATATTTTTGCAGTGATTAATCAAAGCTGAACAGAAACTTGCTAATGGATCAATTAAACAACATGCTGAAGTTTATGAACAGCTAGCCGTTCTTGATTTCCAGGAAGTTAAGTGCGATTTTTTGATTTCTGAAACAATTTGCTTCCGATTCCGTGGTTTGTCGATTTCTGGCATACTTGTTAAGAGTTTGATTTTTGACGATTTTGCTATTTGCTATTTTCATAACTAGTTCCGACAATCTTTCAAAAACGTTCAAGAAGATTTTACAAACAATTGACATTCAGCTAACATCTGTTGCTAAATTTTTTTGAAACTCTGTAGTTCAGTTAGAGACCAAAAAGTGAGCGTTCGAAAGCGAAAGAATCGGCGATTGAATAAAACTTTCTGTTTTTAAAAACGCTTCAGTTTTCGAAAACGCTCGTCGGAGTTTCGCTTTGCGCCTCCTCAAAGCGTTTCACCACGCAAAAATTCTGTTGCCAATTTTACATTTGAATTTCCTGGATCTTCATCATGCTGGTCAGTACGGAAAACAGGGATGAAACAAAATTTCGAATCAGAACGAATCCGTTCGATCCAATTTCGAATCCGAAAGGTAACTCAAAAGTTTTTTTTATTTGATGAAAAATTCAGACAAGTTTTTATTTCTCAGCGATTCGAAACGAAGTCAAAATCGAAAACATCTCTGGTCAAGTCAATCATTCCAATAAAAAAAGTTAGTTTTTATGAGTGTGAAACAAATTTTGAACCTTGATGACAAATGTTTACAGTCATTTCCTCGTCTCAAATTCACGCTTTAATAATGAAAAAGAGTCAGAAAAAATCGAAAAAGTTTCATGGATTTTCCAAGGAAACCAAAGAAAATCTTGTCGGTGTGATGGAAGAACCCACTACCAACAAGTAGATTGATAAAATTTGTTTTCCGGCTTCCAGATAAGGCGAAAATGTGTTTCTTCAAATTTTACAGCCGCGATGACCAAATAATCAGCGATTTAAGTCAACCGACTTCTTCGAATTGCATTTTGACCGGTTCATGTCCTGAGCTGTCACAATTGGATCAAAATTATTTGTTTTACGGTGACGAATTTGAATTCGACGTTAATCCGACTTTATCCAAAGCTCTCAGTAATTCGTTGGGCGAGGACGGAATCAATTCGAAAAATTTGCTCGATCTCGACAAACAAATCGTCGAAGAACTGAAGTTGGAAGAAAAGTTTAAAAATTACAAAAACTACAACGTGTCCATGGAGGATATGGCCGAAAAGCACGAATCGTTATTGTACGATAAATTAATCCGTAATCAGCTCGTATCGGCCACGAGCAAACCGAATCCCGGCAAGGGCGTGAAAAGTTTGAAAGAGGAAATGGAGGAGAATGAATATTTCAAAAAGTGCACAATCGTCAATGCAACTGAAAATGGAGCTCAAACGGAGTTGTGGAAATCGGTATTCTGTTTAGAATTTTCTTATCAAAGCTACAAGCCACTTTTTTGAGTCGAAAGCAAAGTTACAATTAAAACTAGCCTCTTATAGACGGGTTTAACAGCAGAATAACCAGTATGAGCCATTACGGTCAATTTTATCAAATGCGTGAAATATTACTTTTTCAGGATTGTGAAAATAAAACGAGAAGAAATTTGGATTTCAAATTACCTCGAACAACGTACATAGAATCGGACCTCGACACGGATATGCAAATTGTTGTCAACTGTTACGACGAAAATACAGTAAGATATTTGGACTGTTTAGCTGTCAGTAAGAATTCATAAACAGATTTTCTGTTACCTTTTTTCAGCGGTTAAAGCCCAGGTCGAAAGTTTGTTGTTCGTTAATGTGAAAGAAAAAGTCAATGAACATGTCAAAAAAGCCGCTAGTATTTATTACTGAGCCGATTTGCATTGCAAAAAAGCAAAATAAATTCATATTTTAAAGCGTACAACGTTTATTATTCAAGTGCAAAAACTTCAAAGTATTTTTCAAACTTTTGGATGCAACCAAAAATGTTTCCGAAACAAATTCACTATCTATCGCCAGTGAGAAATGAACAAATCAGTCAAAATGCGAAGTCGGCACATTTTTGATTAAATTTACAATTAAATTCTTTCGACGAAGTTTCGTTTTACATTACAATCAAGTCGATAAGATGTTGTCTTTAGTTAACTTTTCCACCACTTTGCGAAACCTAAAAGGTATTCTAAAAAAAGTTCTCCATAAACAATTTTTTCCAGATATTGAGTCCCTAGAAGTCAAATGGAAGACATTGTTGTAAATGCTGCGCAATACGGCTGGACTTTGTTATAACATTAAAAAAACTTGCGAATCGCAATTTATAATTATTTTTCGGATTACGATTTAGAATTTCGATTTAATGATTTCAATAAAAAATATCAAGCATCCAGCAGATAAACCGATGAAAATCAAAGCGATCGCGCCAAATACATTGTTTAAATTTATATTTATTTTTTGAATTTTCTGACTGGCGACGCTCTGAACGCTGCAAGCCGTTGATTTTTTATGTAAATATTTTTGGACGTAATAGTCGATCATTTGCCACGAATTCGTGATCATATCGTTGACGATCGGTGTCAAAATCGAATTCTTAGCGAAAACGAATCCCAAACGTTCGTCGATATTTTTTATCGTGGCGAACGCCAAATCGCAATGATTTCTCGTTATTGCCAGTCCCTCATCGACGAACGTTGGATAAACATATTTGCCCAATTTCAAATGATCGGCAACTATCGATTGATTTGCCACGAGACGAATGTGATCGGACAAATTCGTGAAGGCGTTCGACAGTTTCGAGAATTCCGAATGAGTTTTATCGTAGGTAAGTAATTCGAAAAACGCCCAAGAGTCGTCGTCTGTGACAATTTTTACACGATTGCTTTTCAATAAACGTGTCAAATCTGAAAACGACGACAGCAAAAATGTTTCTTTCGAATCGATCACATTCAACAATAAAACATTTTCGTATAAACTCGAAAATATCACGATGATCAGCGCGAAAATGATGAACAGAAACTTTCTCGGCGCCAATATTTTTTCGCTTTGGTTGAACAAAGTTTTGTAATAGTTCCAAATTGATATTTTCACATTTTGCCCGTAATGAACGCTGAACAGACACCAAGTGAAAAATAAAACGACTAAAATCGCCGAAAAACATAACCAAACTCGCCCGCTGAACGGTTTCAATAGATTCGTGAAACTCGCTTGAAACGACTCGTCCAATGTTTTGTATACGAATACGTATTGTCTAAACAGAATCGGATTCGATATGTCGAAGTACGAAGTACGAAGTCCGGTGACGACGGCGGTGGTGATCATAGTGTCGATTTCATGTTTCAATATTTCGCCCATTCCTCCAGTCCACGAGCCATTTCCGAAATGACCAACGTGACTAACAGGAACAGTTTCGTAACTGATATTCAGTCTTCGGAGGAGGTATCCAAGGATTTCAGGTTCGTATCCAGGTTTAAAACAGTTTTCGTTCGAATTCAATCCAAATATTGCGCAATCGTTCCAAATTGGCAGAGCATTTCCCCTCGGAACACCGATTTTGATGTGCATGATAAAGCAGCAGTAATTTGAGAATGCATTGAATTGTATGCCATATTCTATCGAAAAACAACATTTTATTTGCTTGTTCTTCTACGAAAAGCGCAAATTTATATTGCAAACATTTGCTTTCCTCGGCAGGTATAGTTCATATTACTTTACTGGCTGATGAAATGAAATTGCATTTTTTATGCCTAAATTTAAATTTACATTTGCAAACATTCAGTCTTTCAGTTTAATTTGATTGTTTGGATCAATTTTTTATCAGCAAGCTGAACAAAAATAGTCTTTACTCATAACAAAAAAAATAGGCGGAATTGTATAATTGAAAAACAAAATTTTAACGTTCATCGTCGACTTTGCAAGTTCCGCAAGATCGTCTGCAGAATGTTTTCATGAATTTCGACTCGTTGTCGCATTCGCCAATCTTCGCCCAATATGCACAGAATAAATTTTGGTCGACGCAATTTTTAAATCCAACAGGTTGTTGACTTGCTGTTTCTAAAAAGTAAAACAGAGTGAGTGTAACTTAAGGCTCGAAACATCCAAAAACACATGAAACATTTTGAAACATCCAAAAACACATGAAACATTTTGAAACATCAAAAATATAAGTTTGGTGTAGTTTTTACTAAAATTTGATGACTCTTGATTTCTCATCTTCAAATTACAGAAGCAAAAATGTGGATAACAAGCAAAACCGTCGACATTCTCAATTGTGTTGCACAGCACGAAATTACCTTTAACACATAAATCGCAAGACTGTTTACAGTAATGTGCCATGTATTTTTCGCTCCATTTACAATGACCGATGTCCGTCCACATTTTGCAATGGTCATTCAAATCCATGCACGGTTTGACGATTTTATTTCTTTCTTTTTCTCCAGTTTCTTTATCAACTTTGCTAGATTTTTCTTCTTCGACTTCTGGAAAAGTTTGAAGTAAATTTTAGCAACATTCGACAAAAGCTAGACCCATTTACCGGGTTCTTTCGTTGTTGAAGTTGTCGTAGACTCTACAGGATCGACAATGATTTTGTTTTCGCATCGATATAGTTTATTAACTTTCGACGAATCGATTTCGCTCAATCGAACCCTTTGACCAATCTCGGCGTTGGAATCGTACGGTACTATAGTTGGTTTGCCATTTCGAGAAAATGCCAGCTTGTGGTAGTGCATGACCGAACCGTAATCGTAAGGCATCTCCAACGTATCCATTACTTTCACTGGATATTTTTCGAAATTTCTTATCATGCCTAGATAGGAAACAAGTCGCAACACTTTTTTAGTTTGAAAGTTTGTGTAAGACGCCTGAAAATAGTACCACACTGTATGTATTGTAATACACTAACCTACCTGGAGAAATATTTTCCTCCACGACTTTTATATATTTATCCCTGTCTGTGCGGCTATGTTCATGAAAAAATCCCAAAACGTGCATCAATTCATGAGCAATGATCCCTTTACTGAAACACTTGTCGATTTCCAATGAAATCGTTTGATTGCCACCTGCTCGTCCAACGTAGGAGGAACATCTGTAGAAACGTACAGTGTACTACAGTCTACAATAAATGATAGCATTCAATTCAACTGTTACCCCGTATCTCTGTTTTTACGGATGAAAATATAATCCACATCCCAATCGTCCTTGGGCACAAATCTGATGCATGTTTTGTTTTTGTATTCGTCGAAAGCCTGAGCGATTACAGTTCGCTCGTATTCGTTGAGACGATCTTCTAGCATGTAGGGCACTCGGCCTTTGGGCCATAGTTTGTCGGGAAAAGTTGCAAGATTTAACGCGCTATTTTGCTGAAAAATGAAACAAAATTAAAGAGTGCTGTATTGTAGAAAAGGTGCATGCAATATACTAACAGGAAATCTAAACACGTCGCCAACGTCGTACATAATCCTTTGGTTATCCAAAGTAAATCCAGTTATATCTCCTTCGAATAAATCTGGAAGATAAACACATTCAATCAAAGCTTAAAATAGGACTTAACGTAACTGTACATATACAGTACTTGGAAGTTGCATGGCTTTCAAATCATCTTCGCTTGGATGCCTTTCTTGAAATGGAAATAATTGCAACATGGTCAGTCATAAAAAGTATGCAAAACATGTTCTACCTGGTGTATTCAGTGCATTTTCAAAATCCATTGGCGATAAAAAATGGGCTGAAATAACATTTTTCATACTTGATGTTTTATGTTTCAAAGAAACTATTACAACGAAACATAATTAAAAAAACTGGCTTTAAGGATAACGCATTATTTATTACTACTTACTGAACAGTTTAGAAAACAAAAAATAGCAAGTGC
Organism: Prionchulus punctatus; assembly: GCA_034698125.1. Lineage (NCBI taxonomy): Eukaryota > Metazoa > Nematoda > Enoplea > Mononchida > Mononchidae > Prionchulus > Prionchulus punctatus. The sequence continues at coordinate 16,583 of JAQGBA010000779.1, forward strand.
ATGATTAGTGTGAAAACAAACTTACCCTAGTAACCGTTCTAACCTGAATAGCGACTATAAGATATTCTACCGTAGTTTCTCATGAATACCCCCCTCGAAAGTAACAGCTTGACCCGTTCAAAATAAAATACTCCCGCCCCTTCCTACAAAATACCCCTCCTTTTTGGCGCCTTTTGCGCCGCAAGCTGGAATAGACTATTTTTTTGCTATTTTTTTAATAACAGATGCTATTATTATTGACGTATACCTTGAAGGAGTTAAAAAAAAAAACCCCCCCACCGCGAAAATAGCCGGTGTCAGATTCATTCGAAATAGAATAACCCCGGGGCTGCTTTTCGAACATTTATGGTATGCGCATGTTATTGTACTTTCCAAGAGAAAGTCTCTCAAAAATGAAATACAGGACTAACCTTCGTGAAACGGCGACTTTTCGAATCCATGTTGAAATAGAGGCACATTCTAAACAGCAAAATGCATGGTCAGTAAAGAAACTTGCCATTTTTGCACTGTTACAAGTTTTGACCGATTCTCACCGAAAAATAAGGATTAAAGGGCAATGGCGAGCTTTGGACAATTAACGACAGGAATGTTGACGTTGCCACGAAAGTGATAGCCAAATTAAATACCCATTCGTAAAATCCATTGCTACTACTGTCGACCATGTTTGCAGAATTGTTTCACTATCTCAGCAACGTCCGAATGCCCTTTTGTCCGCCGCCTTGGATACTGTAGTTAGAAGCGCGAAAAAATCAGGCTCAACTCCGATTTGGAGTGTCCTCGTATAAATGAGCCTGCCACTGACTCCGCAGTTATTGGTTAGTTAAGCCATCGCTGTTGCAACGACGATGAACCATACACAGACAGAGCACGACCCTTCGTGACGTATTCAGTGTCCGCCTCCTGTTTCGCTATGAAACTCGAATTTTCGGTCCAAAAACGAGCCGCTAGGTAGAACTGACACCTGAAGACCCTTTTTGTGTTTGAATTGCGCAGCATCGGGCGTCGATTTAAAACTTTTTTCACCACTTTCGCGTTCGAGTCATTCTTTACATTTGAAACACTTACTCGTCCGCGCGTCGTTGCGCAACAACGCGTCGCCCGATGGCGAGCAAACACTCGCTCGAACGAGACCCGGACCGCTGGGTTTCCGTGTTTATTTCGCTTACTTTTCAAGGATCGTTTCCTGATTCATTACGTCAGAGGCGCGCGTTTCGATATAGTTTTTTAATGGTCGTAAACAAGTTACTGAGACATTCACCTATAGGATAAAAAACTTTTAAAATCGTGCGCTAAGTTCAATTTTGACCAACAGGTACGCGCATGCTTACTGCAAAGCGAGCGCGTAGCTATATCGCAACAATTTGCTCGTTGCTACGCGTTTTAGAAAGCCTTCAGCGCATTGATTTTTGGTTTACATCGACTGTCTTATTAATTAGTGAACTTCATGGCTGAATATCGAGCAAATCCGTCGCCACAGCCAGCGAGAGGAATTTACGGCTTCGCTTTGTATTTGGGCGCAATATTTTGCTTGGTAATTTACTTTATTTGGGCTTTCGTTCCGGATTCATCGCTGCACGCCGTTGGTTTGACTTACTGGCCGCAGAAATATTGGGCGATCGCCTTGCCGACTTTCTTTTGCGTTTCGCTTGTTTTATTCGAAATTTTCATGTGCGGCTACAATTTATTTAACAGCGATGCTTTCGATTCCGTCGAAGTAGTCGACAACGATTTCGGCGAAGAAAATCCGAATATATCCAAGTCGACAAATTAAAATTTTGCTTCTTCATTCGATTTTCTTGTTCATTAAATAAAGTATTTTAATTGTTAATCAATTTTTAATGCCGACGACAAGTAGCGAGCCATTGCAGATTATCGTTGTTGGACCTGTTTCTTCGGGCAAAACTTTATTGATAAAGAGTTTAGCTCGATTTTACGAAACTAAAACAAATTGGGAAACTGGCGAAATTCCTCAACATATACCCACAGTCGGCGTCGATATAACGCCGATGAACTTACGCAAACATAAATCGAAATCGGTTATCGAATTGAAAGAATTGGGCGGACAAATGGCTCCGATCTGGTCGACTTATTACAAAGATTGCAATGGCTTGATGTTCGTCGTCGACGGATCGAATCCATTTCAAATATCAGAAGCTGCAATTGAACTCGGCCGATGCTTGAAAAATGCTGATTTGAAGAAAGAATGTCGAATTCTCGTGGTATTCACGAAATCCGATGTACCCAATGAAAAGTTCGACGGAACTTATTTCGCGAACGCCATGCTACTTGATAGTCTAATCGCCGACAGACCCAAAAGTTCTGGTATTGTAGAAGTGGTTACAGATTGCAGCGCGTTGAATTGTACAAATCATTATAAAATCATTCAATGGATCGAACGCGTAGCCTTCTTCTAGCTGCAAATATGATAAATCTCTGGTTTCTTGCATAAATCAGAGAGACAGGGATTTTTTTTGTAATGTTTCCTCTGTTGCTGTTATAATTTTCATTGTTTTAGTGTCTATTATAATAAAAAATGATCAAATTTGTTCGCTGTTGATCTTATCAACTCTCTCTTACATTCACATTTTATACACGCAGCGGGTTTTGAGAAACAAAAATTGCATTTGTCTGTGGTATTTCTGCTAGGACCGCGAACTAATCTAAAAGGTAGCAAGAGGTCATGATTTCGTTTCAAAAAGCTAAAAAAAACCATGTTCGTTATGACACTTCTTCAATTAGTTGATCAACGAATCACCAAATTTACAGCCTTTTATACAGTTCAGCGCAGAGTATTGTCAAATATTTCGTCGAGATCCGGATTCATCAAAAGGAAAACTAAATTATTGCCGGCTCACAGCGTTTTCAGCGGCGTTTTTGTCCCTAAACGATGTTATAACGAAAATCTGCGGTTTCTTAGCGATTTGAACTTGTATTTGAAATTTTGCGAGGAAATTAAAGATGGATGTCTGCATTTGGACGATATTTGTTGGGCGCTGCCATATGTTCCTTACGGAACTGTTAATCATCGTAAGGAAAAATATTTCGTCGATAATATTTTAGTACCATGGTGGACTGTGTTAGAAACAAATTTAGCGGATGTTCATGGAGTAAACTTAGTGTCGACTATTTTTAACTTGCAAAAAATTGACGCGTCATGCAATGGAAAGATGTTAAAAACATTGCGCTGGACTACTCTTGAGAAAATTGTCCAGTTTGCATTGAATGACGTTCGCAGAAGTCGCTTCGATGCAAGGTAAAATAGTTTTGTTTTCTGTTTTGTTTTGTTTTGTTTTGTTGGAAATCAGGTCTTCTTTTGAGTGAACTAACTTCTTGCAAGCGAGCTAGCTAGCATTTTACAAGTGCTGCAAGAAAATAAACGTCGATTGCACAGGAATATAACAAGCAAAGTCTCTTTCTGTTTTCAGACACTATTCTATGGTTTTAAGTTCTTTGGTGAATTTTCTTGAAACGACTACCGCGACGACTGATTTTCCATCAGATTCATTGAATTCGAATCTCGCGCAATCATTTTCAGCATTTTTTACCGAACGAGTGCTGTATAATAAACGCTTCATTCGGGAAAACATTGGAGATATTCTTCTTCAATCTTCCAAGGTCGGATTTCTAAAATCTCAGGATTTTGCGCTAGCAAACGTCATAGACGCTTGCCTCGGCGTGTTTAAGTCCAAATTTATCGTCAGGACAGAATTTTGTTTGAGCAACTGTCATAGAATTGGCACGGCTTTTTTGATTTGGAATTATCATCCGGGCAAGAATTTTCTTGCATCTTATTACAAGGCGATCGAAAATACATACGATCGTTATAAATTCAAAGAGAGATTTTGCGTAGCTGTGCTAAAGAATTGTTTACTGATTGGTCTACAATTCGATGAATATGAATTTAAAAAAGTCAGCCATTTTTGGAATTCAGAAATGTCTGTAATGGTGCAATATTTGCTAAGACAAGAAATCGACCAACTTTTGAATTTGTGCGTGTTAAAATACAACGGAAACAAGGCTGAAATAGAAAATATTTTATCGCAAGCTGTTTTGCAATCATTTATGAAAAATACCGACAGCTTCGCGCAAACTGGACAGAATCTAATAGAAAATCTAACTTTCGCAAGCGCTGCAAGTCTGAATCAAAAAAATAAATCTATGTCGTTAGATCGGCTGCAGTATTTATCTGTTTGCACCCAATTAACCGCTGGAAAATCGGATTCGATTTCGGGTCGCGTTTTGAGCTATATGCCAAAAGCTGCGATCAGTTTCCAAGATGAACATAAATTCGTCGAGCATATATCAATTAGCTGGTGGCAAGCATTCAAATCCAAGCTACCAGATTTGCAAGGATATCGACTTGTTCATCCCTTATACGCTTTAAATAAAATTAACAAGAATTTCAATCAGAGTGTAAACAAGCGATTTAAGGATTTATACGAACATCCAGCTCAAAAAATTGCCATGTTTGCGTTGAAAGACGTTGAAAAAGAAAATTTCACTGCTTCGTAAGCGTCACATTTTGGAAACATTGAAAATAAGTTTGATTTTTAACGAGTTATTGGTTTTTCAGATCGTTTTCAAGCTTGTTGGACTCTTTGGAAGAACTTCTACTGAAATCGACTCTACGACCGATTTCCCCGAGTTTAATCGAAGAATTGTCCGTTGCCTTCAACGCATTTTTTAGTTCCCAGCATTTTCGTCAAAGAAAACACGCCGATAAATTCCATACAAAAATCGGCGAGATAATCTATCGTGCAAATATGCTCTCCGTTTCCAGACCGAACGACGATAATTTGAAAACCATAATTAATTGTTGCGCTGATAACTTCAATAGCCAGTTCAACAATTGCGATGGAGTATTGGTGAATTGTCATTTGTGGAATCTTAACAGAGCTGCAACGACTTTCGTCGAGTGGAACGTAGACGCTGACTTTTACCATGAATCATTTTGGAGCTCGCATTTCAAACAAATCTTAATCAATTATTCGAAATTGCAGTATCGAAGTGTCGATTTAACTTTGAAACTTCTTTTATTGACAAATTCGTTGCAAGTTGTTTTGAAGTTTGATAAAGAAATTGAGTTCGAATATTTAAAACCATTGTGGCGAAAGGAAATCCAATTGCTGATGAGTTCGATTCGCTTTGAAGAAATCAGAAAATTTTTCATTTTATCTAAAGAGCGCAGAAAATTCAATCGTTTAGCCGAAATTGTTTCCGAACCGATTTTCAACGAATTCAAGCAAAAATATGCACACGCTCATCCAAATCAAAGCATTGCGATAACAGCGATAAAAGAATTAGAAGAAAATGGAAGTAAAAATTCTATTGAATCGCCGTTTTCTAGTTTGGTAACTTCGATGGAAGAACTTTTGCTAAAATCTAGCATTCGCCCGAAATCGGCCAGCTTAATCGATGAACTAACCACTGGCTTCGATTCGTTTTTTGGCTGTCAACAATTCCGACAGAGACAATTTTCCGAGCTATTTCACCAGAAAATCGGCGAAATCATATATCGGGCTAGCATGTTATCAATTCCAAGACCCAACGATGATAATCTAAAAGCTATTATCGCTTGTTGTGCTGAAAATTTCGCTGCACAATTCAACGACAGCAACGGACTTGCGATAAATAATCATTTGTGGAATTTAGAACGAGCTGCAACTTCGTTCGTAGAGTGGAACGTTGACGCTGATATTTATTACAAGCCCTTTTGGAATTTATATTTTAAACAAATAGCAGCGAATTATTCGAAATTACAGCGGAATGTCGATTCGACATTGAAACATCTTTTATTGGTGAATATTCTTAGCGTAGTTCTGAAATTCGATAAAGAAATTGATTTCGACTTGTTGAAGAGTTTGTGGCAGACCGAAGTGAAATTGCAACTTAATTCGTTTCGAAATTATGAAATTAAGAAAATTTTGGATTTAGCTAAAGAACGAAGAAAGTTCAATCATTTGGCAGGTATTATTTCGGAACCTATATTCAAAGGATTCAAGCGAATCGCTCTCTGATAATTGTTGCACTGCCGCAATTAGTTTTCATTTCTACGATAATTCATTTTGAAGTACTGTTTTATTAAGACAGTCTTGAGTAATTTTATTCTGTTAATGTGTGTTTTTATGTAATATTGCAACATTTCTGCAACAAGTCACTGGTGTAGGCTAGTCACAATCAGACTTGCTGATCCAGAATTTGTCAATTTGATTTTTTTTTTGCTGATTTTCGGAAGTTTCTTGAACTGCATCAAACAGGATCAAGCATAAAAATGGTATTTCAAGCATTTATAGTTAAAAGCATTTATAGTTAAATGGTAATTGATATCAACAATTGGATCTTTCAATCAGAATTCTTATAAAAGTTTTAACATATTCCATGCTTGCTACATTTTTTTCGTTTTAACATATTTTGTGCTTCCATGGTGAACGCGTTCAATAAATTTGTAACATCCGACCTATCATTTGTCCAATTTTGTTCGTCCGGCATTTTAACCATGGTATAATCGGTTAACGTGAACACAAATCGAATATGTCGATTTATCCATTCGTTCAATTCGATATCATCGTCGTCGTTGCCGAATGGCTTGGCGATTTCTTGAGCCACCTTCAGCCAGCCGACCATGAAGACGAACCTCAGTATCGTTAGGAATGGAATGTAATCTGCGCCATTTTTGTCGTAGAACATATCGCCGATTAGTGAAAACACGAAAAAACCGTAAACAGCCACGGTTGCAGTTTGGGTGTAAACCAGCGGCAGTGGCATCGAATTGTAGTTGGTCATGTTGCGAATTTGGTTGCGAAAATTATTTAAAGACATGAGCAGGTTACCTTGAGTTGAATTCAATTTGGATCGAACCACTTCGTCAATCCATTGTAGAGGGAGCTCATACTGTACATCGACTGGTGCCTTTTCTATTATAGATTTTTCCTCCGCTGTCAGCAATCCGGATTGTTGTAGCTTCACTATAGAATACAGTTTATTTGCTTGACTTGAAACATTTCGATATCCTAGAACGATACTGGCCACTATCAATCGACCTACAGTACGCCGTCTTGATTTCGTATCATCGTCATTCGCATGCAAGACACTACACATGTGAGCCATAATTTCGTCTGGCCATGGCATCTGTGAGATCTAAAAAGAAAAAATATTGCCATTTTTGGAAACGGATCTACGAGAATTCGGCCCGCACAATTCGGCACGCACAATTCGGCCTGCACAATTCGGCCCATGCACAATTCGGCCCATGTACAATACGGCCTATGTACAGTTCGGCCTATGTACAGTTCGCAAAGCCTAAGCCTAAGCCTAACCGAAGCCTAAGATTAAGCCTAAGCCTAAGCCTAAGCCTAAGCCTAAACATAAGATTAAGCCTAAGGCTAAGCCTACGCCTAAGCCTAAGCCTAAGCCTAAACCTAAGCCTAAGTCTAAGTCTAAGCCTAAGCCTATACCCAAGCCTAAGCCTAAGATTAAGCCTAAACCAAAGCCTAACCTAAGCCTAAGATTAAGCCTAAGGCTAAGCCTACGCCTAAGCCTAAGCCTAAGCCTAAACCTAAGCCTAAGTCTAAGTCTAAGC
>JAQGBA010000780.1:0-24137 GCA_034698125.1 Prionchulus punctatus
AAACTCAAGGCGATGGTATATTACCTGCTAATTTTGAATATTAGCTTATTTAGATAATTCTAAAGTTGTAAAAATTATGCTCAAATAGTGGAAAGGACTTTATAAAGACCCTGTAGTTGACAAATGCTATACTTGACACATATACTTTAGTCGGAAAGTAACTATTGTTGGCAAATGACTACAGTTGATACAATTACTAAAATTGGCGAGTGACTATAATTGGCTAGTGACTACATTTTCATTGGCTGTATTACCTGCTGCCTGTCTGCTCGAAATTGTCATTGTATTTCACTTCTACAAAACTTCTGCAAGTTTCCCTGCAAGTGATGCTCAGCGACAAAATTTTGAACCTAATTTTCGACTTATTAGGCGCCTAAATGGAACGAAACAGGGTTTTGTGATGTTTCAAAAACAAATTTCGCGTCTGGCTCATATACTTTTATGAGCCAATTGCATCTCTTATTATTGCCGTTGCAGCTCAGCGTCTGCCAACTTGTAGTGGCGGTTAATTCTTGAGAACAGCTATCTGAAAATTATTGTAAAATTTTCTCAGATTTCATGCAATAAATGGTCACTAGCCAAACCTTTCGATGGTTCAACTGTGTTGCACGTTTTGCCCCCTAAACCATCCGGACAACGGCAATTATCGCATCTGGATCCACCTCCAGAGGGATCCGGATATCCACCATGAAGACATTTTAGCGAATTATGACAAACATATAAATAATTAAAACAAGTTCAGTCAATGACCACTATATATTTATAGCCCTCTCAACTATCCTACTATAGTCATCGCAACTTTAGTTAACAATTAACTATAGTCGACTATCCATGAACTACCGTCAAACATCAAACACTGGCAATAGTCCAAGAATTACTCGAACAGTAGACCAAGTTCATTTGTTTTATATCGATGAATGACAGTGATTTTCTTTGGCCAATAGTCGTAATGAAATTCGGATCGATAGTGTCTATAGTTCGTTTCAGTACGCTCGACGAATAAGCCTGATAGAAATCAAAATATGACAGGAAACTAGCATAATGAGGACAATAATTTTGTTTTTCCAAGCTACTTTCGCGCCATATTGCAACGCTGAACCCAAGTCGTACGCCACGCCATAGTCGTTGACGTAGCTTGTGGGAAGTTTATTAAAATTTCCCTCTTGTAATTTAATAACGTTGGCTAAATTGATCTTCAAGTACCGATCACGATCAGGGCGACTATGTTCGTGCCAGAATCCCAACACGTGACCGATTTCGTGTGCAACGATTCCGAGCAAATCACAGCCATCGCCCAAGGATACTTCTTGTTTTCCGCCAACTCGACCAACTGTAGAATAGCATCTGCAAAAGAAACGAGCAAAAAATGAAACATAGCCAGTGAATAACTATGGAACTGCAGTCGATCAACTATAGTCCCATACAAACTGCGCTACTTGTAGCCATTGAAGAACAATAGACTGTGAACAGCTACAGTCACTGAGCAACGATAGTCTCTGGCCTAGTCACTTGCCAAATATAGTCACTGGTCAACCATAGTCACTGGCCAAATTTATCACTGGTCAACTATAGTCAGTGGCCAACTATATACAAGCCAATTTTATCACTTACCCTGCTCCACTTACAAATAGCATGTAATCTTCGGATTTTTTCTCTTGGAATTTCAAACACGTGTTATCCTCCCAATGTTTTATGCCGGCCAGGATGAGAGTCTTCTTTTGATCCTCTAAAACTCGTTAGCCAGTGAGAAAATTTGTTATTTATTCCACCAAACGTTGCTAATTTACTTATCGAAGAATCGAATCCGTAACTGATAAGCGTCGTGGGCCATAAAGCTTTCGAGTCCCTAATCACCTTCCTCTTGCTCCTCGATGGAAACAAGCCCTTGGGCATGGTACCCGTGGAAGGGCCGAGGACGCTGGACAGTTCATCCTTGAATCCTTGCAACAGGATTTTAGCTTGTTGCATGTTCAAAATGATATCCCCTTGGAAAACGTTATCAAGGAATTTTACATTTCTGGATAGTTCAGAGTCATCATTGAGAAAGCCATACTGGCTATAATCCGACTTAAACAAACAAAAAACGTGTTCCATCATAAGTGTATAGACTATAGTTGTCGACTTCATGAGTTGTAGTTGTTCATAGCCTATAGTTCTTCTGTGACTATTATTGTCCAATGTCTACAGTTGTTCAAAAGCTATACTTGTTTAACGACTATACTTGCTCAATAGCTATAGACAATGTCGAGAGTTCTTCAGTGACTATAGTTGTCCAATGAGTCCAGTTGTTCATGAGCTAAAGTTGTTGAATGGCTATAATTCTTCAGTGTGTCTATAGTTGTCCAACGATTACAGTTGTTCATGATCTATAGTTGTTCAATGCTACAATTCTTCAGTGTCTATAGTTTCTCATTGCTCGAGCTCATTAATGACTATAGCTCTCCAGTGATTACATTTCTTTAGTGTCTCTAGTTCTTCATTGTCAATAGTTTTTCATTGACCATAGTTCTTCAGCGTCCAGTGTTCTACAATGACTATCATTGTCCAATCACTATAGTTGTTCATGAGCTATCGTTCATTAATGACTACAGTTGTTCAGTGTCTATAGTTATTTCGTCATCCCAGTTATCCAAGGGGGGCAGATATTCAAGAACTGTAGTGGCTCAAGGAGTACCATTTCGCAAGTGCCTATAATCTTCAGTGACATACTATAGTTCTCCAATGACTATAGTTGTCCAATGTCAAAGTTAGTTCAGCGTCTATAGTCTTCAGTGACTATACTGCCAAATGTCAATAGTTTTTCAGTTTCTATAGTTCCAGTGACTATAGTCATTAAACTTCTATAGTTGTTCAGGTGTTATAGTTGTTCTGTGTCTAAGTTGGACAGATTTTGAATTACCTCTTTCTGTTTAGTTCCTTGAAACAGTTTCGCAATATCCTTATATGATACGCCTCCTTGATTGAAAATACCAAATTTATTCATATCATCCTCGAACTATAACGAAAAAAATTTTTAGTGACAATAGAGTACAATACAATAGAGTACTGTAATGCAATACGAAAATTCACCTCGCCACAATCGCACAAAATTATAATAAAAATTAATATGAAATTCAACGACGTAATGAGCATGGTTTATTTTTGGGAACTACAGTTGAATTGGAAAACAAAAAATACATCGAGATCTTCTTCGACAGTGAACACCGTTTGCTCACTTTCGGTGTCGAAACTCGTTTCGAAATTGTAAAAACGGTAAAAACCCCGGCAAAACGACCAAATCTTTTCCAACAGAACCAACAAAAGATTTCTGTTTTAAAATAAAATCTAGTTTCCGATTTGGACCGATTAATAGAAAGTTTTTACACGGAAAGGGTACGAGCAGATACAAATTGGGTATAATTTCTCATCCTACTCAAAAAAAATTTAATATTCTTCGAGAGGTATCATTTACAAATTTCACAAATTTGCTTGATAGACAAGTGCAAAAACAAAATCCGTGTCCTGGTCAGTTGTTATGGCGAGCAACTATAGACACTGAACAACAACTACAGTTATTGGGCAACTGTAGTCATTGGACAACTATAGTCACTTGACAACTAAAGTTGAACAACTATAGCCACGGCAACTAGTCACTGGACAACTATTGACACTGAACAACTGTGGTCACTGGTCAACTATAGTGACTAGGCAACAATGGTCACCGACGAACTATGACAAAACGAACTGGACAAATATATTGACTGGACACTATGGTCAATGGACAATTGTGGTCACTGGCCAACTATAGTGACTGGACAAGTATGTCCCTGGCCAACTATTGTTACTGGATAACTAGTGACTGGACAACTACAGTCAATGAGGAATATAAATATATTTATTTATTTTCATTAAAATTGTTTGCAAACAAAACATAAAAATAATTAATTTTTTTTTTTGTTTGAAACATTCTTTTTCTTGTTTCGATTTTTAACAGGGTTCTTTCGTTTTTTCATCATTCTCACTGCGTTTTTTCGTCGTTTTTTATACAACTAAAACAAAAAACGTGACTCGACATTGCACGAAAGTGGATTAAAAGTTGATTTTTCAGAAAAAAATTTACATCGATAAAATATCCGCGTCGTTTCTCCCAATTTTTTCTCACCGTCTCGTCGTCTTGGGTGCAGCAAAACTTGTCGCCCACTGAAACGTAGAAATGAGATAAATTTTCGTCACTGTCTAACGCCGGAACGAGCAAAAAATACGTTTCAATCGAGCGTCGCTCGGATAAAAAAAGAACAGCTTCGGTGCCGATTTCTGTTCGACTTTCATCGATTTCCAATTGCTGTTCAAATCAATCGGAAGTTCATCAATTTCGTCGCAGGATTTTTTTTCATTCAGCAAGTTCAATTGCCATTTTGACATCAGTGGTTTCGAGTCCTGAGCATCGGCGGCTGAAAAAATTAGCTAGAATACTTGCTCAGAAAGTATTCTTTCCGAGACACTATACATGAACTATAATTCGATTAAACAATAGTTTTGCTGCAACTATAGACTACCTGGCTCCGCCGTTTCCACCTTGATTTCCTTTCGTCCGAGGGTGGCCAACAAGCTGAACTGCGAAGTGTGCGATCCGGCGACGGCCGTTTCTCGCAATCGGTCGGCGAAACTTCGATCGACTTTGTACTCTTTCTTGGTCGAAATGGGCGCAATTTCGGTCGTCGAATGACCGCTTTCGGTGCCGTTTTTAGAAACGCCACTTCTCTCGGATTTGGCGGCCGGCGGCTCGTCCTCCTGAGCATCGGCAACTGCTCGCTTACTGTATCGATGATGCTCAGGGTTATCGGGATCGTACCTAACGATCAACGTGTTCGTTTTCGACTTGTGATTTTGCTCGTTGTCCTCGTCGACGGGACCCATTTGAATAGTTTTCGTTTTGATCGCTTTGCCCAAAACTTTTTCCAAGATATTTATTTGGTTCTTTTGTTCGACTTGAACTTCACTGGCTAATTTTTCATCAGTGCTCGAATGAGGGTCGGCGGCGGATTTAAAATCGTCCAAAAATTGTTTGTTCATTTTGAACCGAGAGTCGCCGCTGAAAGTCGATTGATGAGCCATCAACTATAAAAAAGACAAGAGGACTATAGTTCGTAAAGGAATATAGTTGATGGACGTCTATAGTTGACGAGCTTCCATAGTTGACGGGCTTTTGTAGTTGACGGCTTTTATAGTTGACGGGCTTTTATAGCTGATGGACGCCTATAGTTGACGGGTTTTTATAGTTGACGGACGGCGTCTATAGTTGAAGGACGACTATAGTTGATGGAAGTCTATATCGGAAGTTGGTGGACGACCATTGTAAAATCAAGTTGGCACGACACAAAATTTTTTTTTCTTACTCGTTGCCCTGCCTTTCCTTCGTATTGAACGGGTACAATGAATTCTTCAAGTTTTTCGCTCGTTTCATCGTCGTCAAATAATTGAGGCCCTTTTTCTTTCGCGGTCGACGTCGCTGACTCTTCGTCGTCGTCCGAAGAAGCAAATTTTATCTTTTTATTCACCGCCGTTCCGTTTTCCTGACGAAAAAAACAAAATTCTTGCCGTCTTCAGTAACAATAAGAGCAAAATCATCGATAACAATGAAAAAAAGTGACGTCGTCCGCTACAAATCGAGCAAAAACGCGTAACAAACGAACTTACGGCGTTTTTCAACGCTTCGCTGATTAATTTATCGCGATTTTGATTGGATTTGTGTAAATTTTTTATATTTTCCAATCGTCCTTCGTTCGTCATCGGACATTTTTTCTTTTTGGCTCGATCTTTAGCAAAATTACCAATTGTCTCGTCCGATTTTTTCGTTAATCCGTTGAATGCAATTCCTCTAAATTCGACGAATTCCATTTTAAAAACAAAATTTCCCGGAAATTCTTCAAATTTACAGCATAAAATAGTCAAATCTGAATTTAAATTGTCAATCAAAAATATGTAGCAGACACATAATTTGAATGCGTAGGTTCATGTGTTTGTTTGCAAATATTTAAATAATAGCAAGATAATACTTTCCATACTTTTGATGAATATTTGTTTTTGCAACTAATGTTAGTTTTCAATTGACTATAGTTGCGCAGTGGCTATACAGTGCCGCTCAAAAGTTTAAGACCCCCTGTGCGGATTTTTGTATTTTGCTTCCAATTGAATCATCCGCTCGCTTGCTGCGTAATTGGTGCTCATTTCAGTTATGTCCGCTGTTTCTAGTTTAAAAAAATTAGAGGAATCCGAAAATCTTTATTTATGTTCGTCCCAAGCGTTCAATTTTCTGGGCCGTCCTGACCGTGGTGCATCCCGAAACAATGCTGAACCTCCACCACCATTTTCGTATTTCGAAATAGCATTTATCACAGCAGTCCGACTCATTTTCAATCGCCTTGCAATACCATGCTTAGATATTTTGGCATCTTTAAACATAGACACAATTGTGGCTCTTTTTGTTGGCGAAATACTCTTTTTTTCGACCCATTTTGACAAACTTTCATAAAGCGTAGATAAAAATAAATAAGATTTTCGGATTCCTCTAATTTTTTTAAACCAGAAACAGCAGACATAACTGAAATGAGCACCAATTACGCAGCAAGCGAGCAGATGATTCAATTGGAAGCAAAATACAACAATCCGCACAGGGGGTCTTAAACTTTTGAGCGGCACTGTAGTTGCTCAATAACTACAGTTTTCATTTCTTGCGCATTTTATGCTCAATGGGAATCTTTTTTTAAACTTTCGCGCTAATAATACGCTCAAGATGACTAAGCACATTTCTGAATCACGTCCTACTAATACCAAAACACACGTGACTGTTGTCGCTTTGTCTGCTGAAAAGTTTGCGTTTTAGTTGCACTTTCTAGCGATTTTTGGTTACTTTCACGTTTTTGCTCGTTTTACGTCGAATCCAAGCACGAAATTTGCTTTTCACGTTTATTAACGCGCTAAATTTCAATCCAGCGACCGTTGTCGATGTTTTCTTAGGGTAAGTGCAGAAAATACTTAATAAAAACAAGTTTTCGAGCCCTTAAACGATTTCTTAACGAAAAACTTTTGTAATCTCATTTACACAGCTAATTGTTTTTTCTTATTTGTTTATTTGTTTTTAAGCATTCGATGTCTGACGTCAATAATCGAAACGAAAACGAAACAAATTCGTTCGAACCGCCGGTGAAAAAAGCCAAATTGAATTCGCACGCTGTTGAAGGAGACGTAAAAAGTTCCGAAGTAAGTTTAAAAAATTAGTTTTTCGTGCTCGTTTTTGGATATTTTCGTGCATTTTGCAGTTTTATTCCCCAATTTTACCCCATAAATGATTTTGGACGCATTTTTTGTTTTTTTACATTTGTTTTTTGGCACGCTAGTCGCTTTTTTCTTGCTTGCTTTATTCGAATTTTTAGGTTCAAAAAATGAATTCGTCGCCGGCCGCATCTTTCTCGTTTGAAATCGAAGGAAATATTTCGGCAGGTTTTGAGTTTGAAAGCCAAATTGCGAAAAAGCTCGTTTTAAATAAGCTTATTTCAAATAAGTTTCATTTTTTGAAGCGATTCGTTAGGTTTAAATCAAAGTTTCTGTCGCTTTTTATTCGTTTAAATGGCAAAATTTGCTTTCGTAAACTTTCGCGAAATTTTTCATAACTTCTACGCCGGCGCTCGTCATCGGCGTTAGCCAGTCGTTTATTTTGCTTTCGCCGCATCGATTCGTACGCAAAAGCAACAAAAAAAATCGTCCGCGCCGCCCGTCGGAGGGAGAAACAGCGTCTCGACGCGAACGCGTTCGACTTGCCTGAGCGTCAGAATCGTCATAAGGTTTTTTCGTCGCCGATCGATCGTTAAACGGTTATAGTTGGGCGGTCTACAGTTCGCTAAATTCGTCGTCTATAGTTGCTAGGCGGCTCGTCGCCGGTGACGGCGCTTTTTGCGACGATCGCGAGCATATTTTCGCACCGGCTGCGACGTTTGTCGGGCGTTTTGTCGCAACAGTGAATCAAATTGGGCGATGACGTCGCCGCTCGAGCGCCCCTCGTTCTCGTTTTATAATCGTCTTCGTCGTCGGCCGACGCTCTTTTTTGCTTCAATAGCCGTCTTTCGGGCAGAAAACCGTTGTTATCCCTAAAAAAAACGTCTCCGGCGTATTGGAATTTGTTTTCGGGCGATCGAAAATCGCCGGTCGGCCAGTCCATTATTCTTCCTTTTTTTATTATCGCGTTTTTGCGCTAGCTTTCCCGAGTTTCGAATAAGTTTGGCGGCATTTCGGGAGAAAAGTTGAAACGGCGCGATTTTGTTTTCGAATTGTAAACTCGCACAGTTCAGCCCGTTTTTGGAGGTCGTTGAGGGAAAAATTCTCGTTTTTTTCCCTCCCGTTTCGTGTCACCTTGGCGGTGTTGATTTTTCTCTTTTACTTAAAAATTTTTCGCGTCTCGTCTGTCGTCGCACTTTTTCGTCGAAAATATTTGTTCGCCCTACGTTTTTGCGCGTTAAATAGTGAAGATTTTGCTTTTCGACGAAATCGAGCAATTTTCTGTTTTTTCGACATCGAAAATTTACCGATTTTTATACGACGAGATCGAGAAATTTTGCGATTTTTTTGCTTTTCGACGAAGATATCGAGAAATTTCGCTGTTTCTATTCATTTTTTAGAATTATTTTTTTTGCTAATTTAAGAAATAAGTTTTTTTTAGTGTCGGTTGATGTACAGAAATCATTTGCATAGCTTAGGATTGACGCCTAACCACGTCGTATCGATCGTTAAAGTGAGCCTTAAACGGGCGAGAAAGTTGTCTTTTTTCGTTCGCCGTCGTCCGTTGTGAAGCATTTTTTTTATTTCATGCACTTTTCTTATTGATTTCAAGCCGTTTTTTGTTTTTCTGCGACTTCTAATTGCCGTTTTTTCGTTTGTTACGCATTTTAGCACGTTTTCTTGCTATTTCGTCACCTTTTCGCCTTGCTTTCATAGTTTCCGTGCAAATCAGTAGTAATTTTTTTTTCTTATAGTTGAACGTTATTGATAATAGCAGCAACAATTCCGGTGGTACAATGGTTAACAATGGTAATTCAGCTGTCAACGGCGAGATGAACGGGAATAAAACGTCGGCGCCCGGCGATTTCGATACGAATTTGTATTCGAGACAGTTGTAAGTCCATCAAATAAAGACGCTCGTCAACTATAACTAACTAGGGGCCCCTCCGCTACAGACGTTCGTCAACTGTAGACGACCAAGAACTATAGTTTCATGTTTCTCTTAAGATACACTTTGGGTGAAACAGCGATGAGGCGTTTGCGTTGCGCCAAAGTCATGATAAGCGGCATGGGCGGCGTCGGCGTTGAAATAGCGAAGAATTTAATTTTGGGCGGCATTCGCCACGTTACGATTCACGACACGAAAAACGCTACGTTCTACGATTTATCGAGTCAGGTACGATCAACTAACGGGTGCGTTTTCGGTTTCATATATTTTTTATTTTATTTTTTGATAGTATTACTTAAACGAATCGGCGATCGGCGCCAACCGAGTTACCGTCTCAATGCCCAATTTGGTCGAATTGAACGACAGCGTAACTGTCGAATGCAACACGTCGCCTTTGAGCGAATCATTCGTGAAACAGTTCGACGTACGTTTAAACTATAGTTGCATTAAAACTATAGTTTACGGGCCATTATCGCTTTTTTGAGTTCAGGTTGTCGTTTTGACCGACGCGACGTTGTCTGAACAAATTCAGGTGAACAATTGGACGCGTGCGGCGTCGAAAAAACTAATTATCGCCGATTGCCGCGGGCTGTTCGGCGTGATTTTTAACGATTTCGGTGACGCGCACACGATCGACGACGCCAACGGCGAACAATGCTTGGACGTATTCATCGAACATATCGATAAGGTAAAATTGGCGGCGCCGCCTTTAGTTGACGTAGAACTATATTTCACTGGCTAATTTAGGCTACCGGCGACGTTACGTGCTTGGAGGACACGCGGCACGGCTTTCAAGACGGCGATCACGTTACGTTTTCCGAAGTCAAAGGCATGGCGGAGTTGAACGGATGCGCGCCGCGCAAGATTCGCGTTATAAGTAAGTTGTGTTTTTGCCCGTTGCCGCCGTTTTCGCTACCAATTTCGTTTTGTTTGCTTCAGATCCGGTTAAATTTAACGTTGGCGATATCAGCGCGTTCGCCGATTACGTCGAAGGCGGAAAGGCGAAACAAGTCAAAGTGCCGTTCGACGTTGCTTACGTAATTCAATATAACGAGCAACTATAGTTACTGGCCAGTGCATGTTTTTTGTTTCTCAGAAATCCCTACCCGATTCTTTACAAGAGCCAGAGTTTTTAATCGCCGACTGGGCGAAAATGGAATATCCGACTCAGTTGCATATTTATTGGCAAGCTTTATCTGAATTTCAAGAAAAGCATGCCCGATTGCCCGCGTCGTACGATCCGGTAAGCGGCCGACGGAAATTTTGTCTTACGTTCCGAAATCGATAACTTTTATCGATTCTCTCGCAGAACGACGCCGCTCAACTTTTATCGATCGCCGAACAAATCAACTCCGATTCCAAAGCCAAAGTCGAGCAAATGGACAAAAAGTTGGGGGACAAATTTTCGTTCGGCGCCCGCGGCAATTTGGCGCCAATGTCTGGATTCATCGGCGGCGTGGCTGCTCAAGAGACGATGAAGGTAGGCACTATAGTTGAACGCCGACTATAGTTGTCCGATGACGTTTTTGGGCGACTATTCGTTCGTAGACGACGCGAAATTTGTTTTTCGCAGGCCGTTTCCGGACTGTTTACGCCCATTAAGCAGTGGCTTTATTTCGATGCCTTGGAATGTCTTCCCGACGCCGCAAGTCCGTTCCACGCGTTGAACGTCGACGTGTGCAAGCCGCGCAACAATCGCTACGACGGTCAGGCGGCCGTGTTCGGGTGGAAATATCAAGAAACATTAGGCAAACAGAAATGGTTCGTTGTAAGTTCCGAAAATCAAATTTCATCACTGGCGTAGCGCCAAACGAACAATTTTTCGAAACGTAGGTCGGCGCTGGTGCTATCGGGTGCGAGCTGATGAAATACTATTCGATGATGGGCGTCGGATGCGACGCGGGTGGCTTCATAAAAATCACCGATATGGATAGCATAGAAATTTCGAATTTGAATCGTCAATTTTTATTCCGTCGTCACAACGTCGGCGTAAGAAACAAAGAAAAACAATTTTCGAGTCGCACAGTTTGTTTCTCAATTCGTCGGTCGTTTTAGAGCAAGAAATCGAGCGTGGCCGCCGAAGCGGCGAAAGTTTTCAACGCGTCGTTGAACGTCGAAGCCATGTGCGAACGCGTTGGCGGCGACACGGAGAATTTGTTCAACGACGAATTTTTCGAATCGCTCGACGGCGTTTCGAACGCGTTAGACAACGTCGAAGCTCGTAAGCCAGGCGACTATAGTTGATCGATGACTACAAATATTTTGTTTTTGCAGGTACTTACATGGATCGCCGATGCGTTTATTATCGTTTGCCGTTACTGGAAACGGGTACGTTGGGTCCGAAGGGTAACGCCCAAGTTGTCTATCCGTATTTGACCGAATCGTACAGCAGTTCTCAAGATCCTCCGGAAAAATCCATTCCTATTTGCACCGTCAAACATTTCCCCAATCAAATCGAACATTGCATTCAGGTGAAAACTAAAAATATCAATTTTTGCTCTCGCCTACGTTGTTTACGCGACGAAATTTGTTTTCAGTGGGCCAGAGAAATGTTCGAAGGCTTGTTCAGTAATCCGGCCGAGTTGGCAAACCAATTCATCGAAGATCCGCGTTTATTTTTCGAACGACTCGAAAAAATGCACGGCGGTCAAAAGGTACCTAATTAAAAAAAGTTCAATTTTTTGCTCGTTTCCAGCGATAGCCAGCCGCGTTTTTTGTTTTCTACAGGCCGAAATGATGCATTCTGTGAAAAAAGTCTTAATCGACGATCGTCCGTCGTCGACCGACGATTGCATAAAATGGGCTCGACTGTTGTGGGAGGAGAATTTCAATTCGGAAATTCGTCAACTGTTGCATAATTTTCCGCCCGATCAGCTGACCAATCACGGCGTACGTTTTTGGTCGGGCGCCAAACGTTGTCCGCACCCGTTGACGTTCGACGAGACGAACGCCGAACATGTCGAGTTCGTCGTCGCTGCGTCGGTGCTTCGCGCTCAAATGTACAACTTGCAACCGTTGGACGATTACGCGCAAGTGGCCAAGATCGCCGCCGCAGTGGTCGTGCCGCCGTTCGCGCCCAAGTCGGGCGTTAAAATCGCTGTCACCGATTCCGAAGCTCAACAAATGGCCGACGAGACGGAGACGGGTAAGGGATCTATGGGCGACTATAATTGATGGATGTCTATTGTTGACGGGCGTCCATAGTCGATGGCGCTACAGTTACTTACTAACTATAGTTAAAATTTAGATAGTTCTCGCCTGCAAGAATTGCAACTAGCTTTGGCCAAATTGAAGGCCGACAAGTCTCGACGTTTGACGCCGATCGATTTCGAAAAGGACGACGATGCGAACCATCACGTCGAATTTATCACGGCCACGGCCAACTCTCGAGCCGAAAATTATCAAATAGCCAAAGCGGACAGGCTAAAAGTAAAAAATGAAAAACAAATTTCCCCGCCCTCTAACATTGCTCATCGAATCGTTTTTTCGTTGCATTGTAGACGAAACAAATCGCCGGACGTATCATACCCGCCATCGCAACGACGACGGCCGCCGTCGCTGGACTAGCGTGTTTGGAATTCTACAAAGTATGAACCACAGTTCTCTGAAAAACTATAGTTTACGTGTGACTATATTTGATCGTTTTGTCACTTTTTAGATCGTCGCTGGCGCCGGACATTGTAAATTGGAGACGTTCAAAAACGGATTTTTCAACCTGGCCCTACCCTATTTCGGTTTCGCCGAACCGATCAAAGCGCCGAAAAAGAAATACTACGATAACGAATGGACACTTTGGGATCGTTTCGAAATCAACGGCGAAATGACGCTTCAGGAATTTTTCGATTATATGAAAGTAAAATTTATTTATCCGAAAACCAATTAGGCATGACAACTTTGTTTTTGTCGGTCGTTTTGTAGAAAAATTACAAATTAGAAGTTTCGATGCTATCTCAGGGCGTTAGCATGCTCTATTCGTTTTTCATGGCCGCCGGTAAACGTCAGGAACGAATGAAAATGCCGTACGTCATAATGAACTATAATTCAACTATAGTTTCTCATGAATTATTGTTTCATATTAGAATTACGAAATTAATCGAAACCGTTTCCGGTCGACCGATACCCGGTCACGTCGGCGCTTTAGTTTTGGAACCCATGTGCAGCGACGATACAGGCGAAGACGTCGACGTGCCTTACGTCAATTACGTTTTGCCTCGAGCTAAATAAAAATCAGCGTCCGTCGTTCATTTATATTTCGCTTTGTTTTGTTTTTTTAAATTATGCTCTGTGAGAAATGTTTTTGCCCGTTTCGTATTTGTTTCAAGCGCGTCTTATGAATGAAAAAACGAATTTATCGCTGTTTTTTTTCTCTTCTAAGTAATACTTTTTATTTTTAACTTGTTTTTCTCTCGTTTCGTGGCGTTTTAAAATTATTAATTATCATCTTTAAAAAATTCGTATATAAAAAAAGAACTTAGGTGTCGATTTTTTTTTCGAGGTTTTTGTATTTGTCTTATTTTGTTTTTGTTTTTTTCTCGAATTGCTCGTTTCACGGAAGAAGTATAAACACGATTTATTTTTGGTCTCGTAAAACTAAAATGTTGTCGCGAGGAGCGCATAATTAGAGGTCATTCACATATCACGTTTGCACGTTTTGGCGATTTTTTGACCCCCCCCTCCCCCTTGTTCGCAGTTGTTTGCTTTTCCTTCCCCCCCCACAATTAGTTAAGTTCGCCTTGGCTTCAACCCCCCCCTAATAAAAAACAAAATTTTTAAAAAGGCTTATCAGCAGCATCGTTATATTTTTTGTGATTACTCGACATCAGTAAATGGATTTTGCATCAAATCGAAAAATATTTTCCAAAACTGGTAATTTGTTAATTGGTGGCGCCTCATGGGCATTTATGACGTTGTCGAAAATGGGCTCGAGTTGATCCCTCAAAACTCAGCTGCTACCATGAATACTACAATGAGTTTTCATGTACTTGCATTTGAAAATACAGTCCACAATCCTTGCAAATTCGTTTAGCAATCATGATCACATATTGATGGGCAGTAAAAATCAAAAGGCAATAAACGAAATGTGGAAACTGGCATTAACTTTCGCAGTGCTAGATGCTGAAGCAAAGAACCAAAATGTCCTTCAGGTGAATCCATATCACCAATTTCGATGCCTTTACCTGATTATGTGTAGAGCACAGGCACATGCAAAAATCGATCTGGCAACAACAGGTCCAGCAAGTTTGTTTGAAATGCTCTGCAACAACTAATACATATCTTCACAGCGAACAATTTGAAGCAAATACTGAGACTGCCTCCAACCCTCAGATGGATGGACCAAGGCATCATGCCTTCTGCTGGCACATACTTTGCAACTATGAGATAACCATCAATGACAGTGTTCAACCGCACATCAGCAAATTCTTCTGCTGCAAATCCAAAAATTCTGTTTCGCCAGATCTTGATTGATAATTTCACATTTAGAATTTAAATGTGTTCCATAATAATCATGCGGTAAAATCAACCCAGCCACATCATGCGACAATGGTGCCATTCGGCATTCACAGCATTGTACACTGATTGCCCAGGGGCATGAGTTGCAATAAACGCATCCAAATTCCTTTCTTGGAAATGACTTGTTGCAGCCGCCAGAACTTGCAGATATCGTGGACTTTCATCTGGACCACCATCAACTGTGATAATAACTATTGGTTTAATGGAACTTGTTATTTCACACATAACAGTGCTAAACTCATCCATATTGCCATTTCACGAAAGTCGGCGGCGTGCGTTTCAGCATTACTAGAATCATTGTAAGCTGCACAAATTGCGACGTATGTTGGACTGGAATAAGAAACAGATCCATCTTTTATTACACAGGCGGCATAAACAGATGGAATAAGCTTGTGCCCAGCAGCGACTGGAAACATGTGATCTGGTAACTGAACCTGAAAAGGAAAAGCAGAATCGGTTACTCAAACGATCAGACCCTCAATCGGTCAGACATTCGGTCAGAGGGTCAAAAATCAGTCAAGTTTGACCGGAAATTGATCAATCTAGCAACTACCCCAGAGTAGTTGCTTCACTATAATTTGTTAATGCTTATAAAGTTCAGCCATAATTTGTTAAAGCTGTAAATTTACCTGATACTCCACATGCATCAAGATTGGTGCTTGTTTGTTCACTGCTGGTAAACCCAAAGGGATCCTCGATTTATCGTCTTGACTCAAAAAATACGACATCTGGTCCCATTAATGCCGCCACTTCTTTCAAAAAAACCGCTGCAGTTGCAAACTGAGAATCAAGATGAGCTTTCTGAGCAGTATTTTGTGCACGAATAAGCTTCACAGACACTGTATGAACGTGACGCTTTCCTTGGATCGATGATGAGCGGTGTATGTATCGATGTAGCATCAACCTAAAAAAATCAACATAATACAAATTTTAAAAAGGACATTTCAATACACATGGTAAGTAAGTCGCAGAACATGATAGTTCGAAGCCTTGGGAATGCAGAGCTTTGACCAAGCCATTGAATCCTACATGTACTAACACTAACCGCTTCCATTCTACAACGATCATCAGCTGCTCCATGAACAGATGCCAATCATAAAATAACATCGTGTAAGTATGGAACGTCGTTTTCTAAATTCGGGCGGCCACTTGATGCACAAATGAAATTCTTTAGCTACGAAGCCACATCTGGATTTGTCGCTGTGATATCATACATTGTTTCACAAAAATGTTTTCGACATTTTCTCATATCACTGTAAAAAAAACCCTGTGGTTCAACTCAAATTTTTTGCGTTTTAGTCAGGACGCGGCAAAACTCAAAAAAATTGAGTTGGAGAAGGGGGGCGCGCGCGAGAAATACAGCGATGAGCCAACTCAATTTTTTCGAAAAAATTGCATCGGATCGACACATTTTTTTTGCCAGTTTTACGCTTGGTTTTTACATGCTTTTTCGGTATATGCTCACCTGTACTAATAAGACTAGTCGACAGAAGTTATTTGTATACGATTTTATTATCAGAAGTTATTTATATACAGTTTGATATTATAAAATTATCAACATATAGTGCCGCTCAAAATTCTAAAGTGCCCTGCGCGAAAGTGTGAATGCTCGACCAGTTTGTTTCTTTCTGATTCTGCACCATTAAGTGAGTAAGTCGAATAAAAAATTTGGTACTTATCCGTTATATCACCGGCACTTTCAAACGCACCGTTCAAATTATTTTAGTGTAAAGTCCTTTGCTGAAATGCTTATAGCGAGGCATGTTTTCATGTTTTTACAAAGAAATAGTCGAAATAAACAAATAAGAGTAATTGATCAATTTCTTGATTAATTTTAATGTTTTTAACCTGGCCTGTTAAATGAATTTTATAAAATTAATTGAGCAAATTAAAGA
Organism: Prionchulus punctatus; assembly: GCA_034698125.1. Lineage (NCBI taxonomy): Eukaryota > Metazoa > Nematoda > Enoplea > Mononchida > Mononchidae > Prionchulus > Prionchulus punctatus. The sequence goes on from JAQGBA010000780.1 coordinate 16,606, forward strand.
CGAACATTCGGCTATCAAATTTTTGCAACAGCGTGGAATTTTGCATCAAAATCGAATTTGCTCAAATGGTCACGAGATGACCCTATCCATTGGAAAGCAATGTCGTTGGCGATGCCATAAAAGGGCGTGTGAGGAGAACATTGGCTTACGAAAGAATACATGGTATTCCAATGCCAAAATACCATTCCGCCAATCGATTTTTTTTGTTTATTTGTGGGCTAAAGAGTTATCCTCACTGAAGTTTTGTAATGCAGAACTCAGTATGAATCACAATACGACTGTGGATTGGAATCATTATATGCGGGAAATTTGCTTATGGAAACTGAGCAAAACCGAAATCTGTATAGGTGGTGAAAATTTGACGGTTGAAATTGATGAGACTCTGTTCTCTAGACGAAAAAATCATGCCGGCCGTGTTCTACCTCAACAATGGGTTTTTGGTGGAATTTGCAGAGAAACAAAGGAGTGTTTCATGATGGCTGTCCCAGATCGAAGTGCTGCAACCCTTATGCCAATTATTGAAAATCGTATCTGTCCAGGTTCGATAGTAATTTCGGATCATTGGAAAGCTTACAATGGAATACAAAACGCAGGCTACACTCACCAAAGAGTTAATCATTCATATAATTTTGTCGATCCGGAAAGCGGTGCTCATACATGTAGAGCGCTTGTGGCGATCTGCAAAACTCCGAAATAAGCGCCAATGTGGAACTGACCATGAAATGTTACACTCGTACATGGCAGAGTTTTTATGGCATTCGGCTTTAGGCGACTCATGCCCATTTGATACAATGATGGATGATATCGCTGCATTTATGCCACCACAGAACCTTATTTGAATAAAAATTTATGTTCATTGAATTTCTGCTAGCCTAAGCCTAAGCCTAAGCCTAAGCCTAAGCCTAAGCCTAAGCCAAACATGAAAACATGCCTCACCATAAACATTTCAGCAAAGGACTTTACACTAAAATAATTTGAACTTTTACAGTGCCGGTGATATAACAGATAAGTACCAAAAATTTTCATGCAGTCAGGGTCAGAAAAGCATGGGGAATCTAGAAACCGTATTTTCATTAATGAAATTTGCCACAGTAGTTTGCAAAAATGGTTAAAGGAAGAGAACTTTCACCAACAACAAGAGGCAAAATAGTGTTGATGCTTAACAACGCAAAAATTTCTAAAAAGGAGATTAGTCGGCGACTAAGTGTCAGTGAATGTGCTGCTAGGAAAGCCATATCGAAGTTTAAAAACAGTGATCGAACATTTCATATTCGGACGCACCGAGCTCGAGAAGACCACAGACATTTGAAAAGATTTAGCCTTTTCTATCCTGACTGTTTGCAGGCTTGTATCATTAACAAAGGGGGTCCTATTCGATACTAATGCTTTCAAAATGTATGCGAACAATAAACAAACCGGTTGAATCCAATCAAAAAGCTCATTTCAGTCAGATATGGCTAAAATATCGAAAATCTCATTTTCGCTCAGTGGCACTTAGAATTGTGAGCGGCAACAATCACTATTCAAAAAACAAAATGGCGATGGCGTAAAATTACATACATAATTTTTTAAGCTTTTCAAACGTCGACGGTTTCGGAAACGTTTTGTTCAAGTTTTCTTTTTTCATAACTACTACCTGTAAAAAGTGGTAGTATGCACGCGCCTGTTTCGGGTATTCAATACCCAAAACATAGTAATACGCGAAGAGTAGCATCATTGCTTCTGCTACGTCTGCGAAATCGTCGTGATTACTGTCGAGTGCGATAACGCGTGGCATATTATTTCTGTTCGAACTGCTTGAGTATTCCAGTTTAAACTGAAGATCGCTACCATCGGCGAGTTTCTTCATGTGCATCCGATAAATGTGTTTTCGGAATGCATCCACAGTCAGTCTTCGGACAGTCCTTGATCGGGCACAGCACGCTTTCGTTCAACCGGAGATGAAGATTTAAGTGCGCTCGTAGTTCGTCCATATTGAGAATACCACGAACACCAAATTTTTTCCAGTATGCTTCGATCAGTTCTAAATCTTCACTGTAATGACTTTTTAAGCAATCACGGATATTTTTTATGGTTGAGTCAGCTAAAAAATCATAAAGGCTGTGATTATAGCAGAAGAATTTTATTGCAAAATATTTGTTTCTCACAGAATGTTGCATGACTTGCGACCAATTCAACCGAAGAATTCCATATCAAGTTCTGGTTTCCCAATTCTGTTAATTTATTTTGAATCCATTCCAACAAATCGCTGTAGTTGCTATAGTGACAAATTTTTTGCAACGAAATGAATACGTTTTCTGTTTTGGCGTAGAATAATGTAAAACAAGCCTTTGAAGAACAACAAGATTTAACGACAAGATTTAAAGAATTCTTTCAAATTTTCTTACCACAATCCTTTCTGTTGGTGTAACATTGTGCTTAATCAAAGCAACGTCGTCCATCGTCAAAAGATTTTCAGCTTGCAGTTTTGGATATAGCAACTGGGGATCGATTTGTAATTCAACAAATTTTGTCTTAATTTCATTCAGCACCTGACAAAGTTCAGCTTTCATTTTTCCAACTTAATTTTTGTTAACTTATAAAAATTGAACAATTTGTTGCATATAAGAGAACAACTTTTACGCAGCTGAAGACACGAAGTTTGTAAATTTTAAAAACAGCTTGTTTGTTTTTGAATGTTGTTATCTCGCTTTATTTGAACAATTTGGTATCGGTAGTTGTTAATTATAGCTGTTCAGTAACTATTATTTGGGGACTATGATCGCCAGCAATCCTCCTACAAGTTCAATGATGACAAGCACTTGTCGGTCAAGGACAACTATGGTCAACACACATTGTCCCCTCAACGTGCGCAAATAAAAATTGTTCATTCGTCGAAACTGCGAACGAGCTGAGAGTCTAGTTCGGGCGTATCGTGTGCGAGTGGTTGCTCCATTCTTGTATTGCACATTAAGCATTTGTACTTTTTAATAAATCAGTATCTCCGAAATAGCCACGATACGACTTTATTCTACGGTTCTAAATCGGATTAGTGCAACGTAATTACGATAAATAAACACAACGTGAGCCAAGAACAACTGCCCTTACGATCCAGATCTTCAAATACAACTGAAATCGTCGAGCGAAGGAAGATTAGGAATATCCGACCAAACAACAATATTCTCTTCTTATATTTTAATGCTGCAGAAAGTGAATCAATCACTGTTATCACATCAACAATCAGCTAGAGTTTTAAATATTCGTCCTTACCGATTTCAAGATATCCTACAAAACATTGCAGCGTTAAATTCTAACATTTTTGGTCTGATCAGCCGATTTTTGCCAAATTCGAACGTTTACTGAACAAAAATTTCGTTTCCACGAGTTTTTACGTTTTGTGTTTGCATTTCGTGTTTGCCTTAGAGTTTAGATTTATTTTGCGTTTTGTGTTTTAATCTTGGATGAAATCTGATAAAACAGGTTCGTTTCGTAAATCGCCGTATCAAAAAAGCAAATCAACACGTTGTACTACAATAACAGAACTAGTTCCGCGCCATTCCGATGGTCTTATTAACTTTATGGTAATTTCGTAAAATAGTTCGTTCGTTATAAACTTTCTACAGTATCGTATACTGTATCGACTTTAAAAACGTTTAACCTTGAGATAGATTGTCACTGTTCTATTTTTTTCGTTTCTATTATTATTGGCACGAATTATTTTTGAACATTTACTACGTCAACGATTTTATTATGACGCCAACCCGTTTGGAACATTTTTTCGCTTTGACGAGCGTGGTATTGTGCTGCTTGCACTCGTTGTAAGTTTACCTGGGTCTCCAACTTTACTTGCTTTTGGTAATCGTCTCGGCACGGTTCGGACGAAAACCTTCTACAAGCGTTCCTCAATAAGCCCAGTTTTCTGGCAGAAAAGTGACTTCGTCCACAGTAGACTTCCGAAGATATTTCGTTTCGTTGAACCCGACGAAAAATCGCGAATTTTGTATATTCGAGAGTTTTCGATTTACGCTCATTCACGTGGCAGGTGGAACCGATTATGGAACCGAATCCTGCAGGTGGAGCGAATCGAAATTGCGGGTACTCGCGCAATTTGGAAATTGGTCAACGAGGTACCAGTTTTTGCATCAAACGAACTCGGGGAAGAAGGAATCCGACCTTGAGTTTGGCATTAAGTCGGCATAGAGCTAAATCGTCGACGAGCAATGCAAACATGATTTTTACAGTCCGATTATTTGATATTTACTCGGCTCATCATTCGAAAAAGTCTAAAGAAAAAGGTAAAGCGGCGAATAAAATCCGACAGCTAGGATTTTTACTTGGATAATCACGGCCTTCTATGTCACGTTTGGGTTGACCGTGGTCCTCGCCGTCGTCCCGAAGAATATTTCCAAGTGGCCCTACCAGAAACGATGATCCATACCATTCTGGCCATTCTTCACGATGATTCGACTGCGGGGCGCTTGGGTTTTGAATGAACTTATTTTAAAACTCGAACTCGATTTTATTGGCCTTGAATGAGTTCCGAAATTCTTAAATAATGCCGTTAATGTCAGACTACAACTACAGCTGCCAGACCAAAAGTAAAAGCCACGAAGGAGCCAAACTACATCGATACCTATTGGCAAACCATTCGAACATTTGGCCGTCTACTGTCTCGAATTCCAATTGTCAGCAACCGAGGTAACAAATACCTAATGGTATTTCAAGACTATTTTACGAAATGGGTAGAAGCTTTTCCCACTAAAGATGTTCAAGCTAAGACTATAACCAATTTATTTTTCAACGAACTTGTGTTTGAACTGTTCCCGCCCTTTTTGCAACTATAGTTGTGGAATAATATTTGAAATAAAGAACTATTGTTCCGATGTTGCTGGACAACTATAATCATTGAAAAACTATGGTCACTCTATAGCCATAGTTACTGAACAACTATAGACACTGGGCAACTGTAGTCTCCGAACTACTAGTCTTCAAACTAGCCAACAAAGAACTATGGTGATTGTGCAATCCTTCTTAGACAGTGACAAATGGTTGCTGGTATAGTTGATCATTGTCTAAAGTTGAGCAGGGTCCATAGTTTAGAACTATCACTCTCTTATGCACTCACCCAATATTTTACTGAAACATTTTCAATCGCCACATGTTCCAATTCTATACTTTCAATTTTATTAAAAATTGTGGTCATCAAAACAAACAAGTCTAAATAAGTTAAAAAAACAATTTTTTTGCAAAAATTACCAAAAAAATTAATAAATAAAGGGAACTCTACATTCAAATTCATCCAAAATGGGCTCAGACAAAATGTCAATCAAATAATCAAACAGTCCACTCGCCATGAACAAAATAAAAATTTCATTTATCTCATCATTCGTGAAACAATGGAGACGCGATTTCATTTCTCGCTGCCAGAAATCCTTAATCAGTTGAAATTCTCATTCTTTGTTAAATTTCAAAACAACAAAGAGAACATTTCACAACAAAATAAGTTAATCAATGAATCAGCATTTCCAACAGTCAAGGCAAAGTTTGATTGAATTTCAATGAAATAAAATTTCCAAAAGGACGGATAATATAAATCTGCATTTATATTCCAGTGAAGAAGTACAACTAACATTTGTTCCAGTTTGAAGAGATGGCTTAACATCAAATGACAATCAATTACATTCACATCTGAATTGAAGTACTTAAAAAATTGAAAACTGAAATATAAATAATAATTTGGATGAAAGCATAGATTCAATGCATTGGATAATTCATCATGCAATATATATGATACATCTGGTTGCTTAGTTTAAAAACTGTTCATGCAATTTACCCTTTACTCTTCCATTAATTTTCGCTAAGGCAAACAATGAAGCAACTAACATGTGTCCTTTAATTCCAAGAAGTTTCCGATCCATCGCCTTCCACCATTTAATATATTGTTCACAAAATTACATTTGTCATGAAAGTCAATAGCTGCATGTGGTAAAGTATTTAATGTAAAAGCAGACATGGAAGGAGAATCTTCAGCGATCAGCTGCTGGCAGTAGTACAAATAACTATTTTTATCCATGTAAGCAGCATTATCTCATACAGTTAATGGTATATTTGAATATAAAAGTAATTCTCTTCCACTGGTTTCATCAATAAAAAAGCTGGCAGTTCGATTGGTAAGATTTTGGAAAATATCATCCAACAAAAATTGTTCAATTTTCCTGATGTCACCATTATATCGGTTTCATCTCACATTTCCAAAATTCACAGATACTTTTAAATCCTATTTCATCAAACTGTAATCCAATAAGCAAACATGTTTTTAATGCCATCGTGCAGAATCTTTCCTTGTGTTGAAGCGTAATATAAGCTGCTTTAATAGCTTTGAAGTATGTTAAAAATAAGTTCTGTTGGGGGATTAAAGTTCAAAGACAAAAAAAGCAGCCCCAATTCGATGTATGTTTGTCAAACTCTGTTCACTTTTATCCGATTTTGTTTCACTTAATAGTTCAAGGCAAATTGGGACAATATCTTTCAGTTGTTCGTGAGGATTTTTAATGAATCCAAGTTTCGAAGAGTGTAAAAGAATGTCCCCAAGCTGCTTTCCAAAGTAAGTTTTTCCCTTCGTCGAAAACAATATACGGAAGACATCAGCCAACTTCGTTTGCAATTTATCAGATAATGTAGCTCCATCCAGGATTGTATCAACGAGGTTGACAAGGCCATTAAGTACCATTGAAAAATGTCTAAATAAAAAGCACACATTAGTCGAGTAAAGCTGAAAGCAAAACGAATATCAACTCAGTTATTTATCAAGCAGGTAATTAATTAAGCAGACTTTACTTCGATTCAAAACGAGCATCCTTAACATTGGCCAACAAAATTTCAGCAATCATTTTAAGTTCATTCAAACTCAACTGGCCAGGACGCCTCCTCTGCACAATGAATTTATGTTTTTCAAACTGTAAATAGAAGACGCAAGGATATTTCCATGAAAGTCAGTTGGTTTGCTTGTTAACGCCTGTTCGAGTACAATAACACAGTTCCAAAACAAGGTCCACAAAATATTTTTCTCTGTGACGATTTATCGAAGCGAAGGGTATGTAAGACAATTGCCACAGCGAAACATCGTCCATTGATTTCGTGTTGATTTGCTCGCAAACTTTTAAATAAGAATTAACATCATTAACAATATTTGGCGCCCGTCCATCGTTTCGATAAGCATGGCGAGGAATAAAAGTTAAACAGCTGAGTGGGCGTCTTTCGAAATTTAAATGGGGCGAACTCTGGCAGTGATGTAAATGGCAGACATTCGAAAACGTCGAAAAATTAAACAAAGCCAGCACAAAAGCTGTACATATCGGGAAAGCGAGTTGAACAACAGAATTTCGAATTAAACAATTCATCGTATTGAAATAAAACGCAAATGAAAACAGAGTGCAGATTCTTTATGAACAAATGACACGATGGAAAATCAAGCCCGTTAGGGATATCAGTACAGTTTACGTAGTTGACGAAATGGCTAAAAAATATGGTAAGACGGTTCTTCGTTTACCGCC